>BSBK01010682.1:0-234653 GCA_027943335.1 Chamaecyparis obtusa
TATACATATCTACATATGTATATATGTATATATGTATATATATGTATATATATATATATATATATATATATATATATATATATATATATATATATATATATATATATAGACACACACACACACATAAAGAAAAAATGGGTTTGTTTATTGAATTCATTTGAAAAAAAGAGGGGCCTTGCTATTTTTTTTTGGTTCAGAATAATTCCTCATGAAAAAAAGGAATATAAACTAAAGTTTTAATTTATTTTTTAAATATAAAAAATAATAATAATGAAGGTGGAGCGGGGACCCCATCCCCCACCCTCTGGCGACCTTGGGCTACCGCAATAGCCGTAGCCATTGCCATGTCAGCGATAGCTGCTGCCATGCAACTGTGCTGCCACATGGACAATAAGGGGGTGGGCCTGTCCCCCTCTTTTTCATATGTGAACTTTGTGTTTTTTTAATAAATAAATTATAATTATTATAATTTTTAATTTTTAAATTAAAAAATTATTTTAAATTATATATTTTTAGTTATTATAATTGGGTGTGAATTTTTGGTGAAGTTGTAGTTGCTATTAATTGATTTGACCTTAATGGTCAATTTTATTGTTGGTAGTTTTTAAGTTAACTTGAGGGAAATGAACACCAAACGTTTTTGTTTTCTCTTGATGCTTTTGTGCATGTGTTGTGATGTTATTTTTGGATTAGATTTCTTTATCCAACCAATTTCCTAAAGCTCTTTATTTTATGAACTCTTTGAGAGGGTGTGTTATTTCATGTTGGGTTGGAGGACGAATGCGTGTCCCTAATATCTTTTGTAGACTAGAATTTGTTCATTATACTTTTATGAGACCGATGTGGTTATTTATGACTTGTGAGCCTAGGGGAGGTTAAATAAGTGCATCTTAGGGGAGTGTCTTACAATAGGGGTTTGGGATTGAAAGTGGTCAGTACCAAGGTAACCTATCATAAGTTTGTTAACAAGTGATAACATGGTAATTAAAATTTAGAGAATTCATTAAAAAGATAATTAGTGATAATACCTCACCCATGCCTTGAGCGCTTGCACATGATAAGAATGCGAGTGGGATGATACCTAGAGAGTAGGTATGATTAGAATTCCTGATTTTCATGAGAGGGTATTCTAATTCCGCATGGGTTGTATTGAGGGTCCGGGGCCCAGAGTATCCAATCCAGGGTAACTCAATGTTGAGGGGTCAGGGGAATAGTGTGACCAATCTAGGGTAACTCAAGTAGATGACCATGTGATGACACTCCCATAGTTTTTAGCCTAAGTCTCCTTCATAGTTTTATGCATTTTCCTCTGGTGGTGATTCTTTGTTATTTCAATATTACCCGGGTGGTCTGTTTTAGTGTTTGGTGATTGGTATTTGTTTGATGTTCTGGTATTTGGTGTTTTGGTACTTGTTGGCATTTTGATATTTATTATCTTTTCTTTATCATTAGTTGGTGGTACCCTTTTGAGATAGAAATCCTTCAGGATCCATTGCTTAGTTTCTTAGTTGTGTTGGGTCTGTTATACGAGTGGGGTTTGTTGTTATCTTGAATCAACATGGCAGGAGTGAACCTTTGGTTCCATGGGGTTAGGTGGTAGTGTTTCTTTTACCATTTGAGATTTTGACATTCCTGTAGCACTGCTAGATGATTCTTGTTGCAAAATTATCTTCTTCTTGTTCTTCATTGAAGGCTTCCTCATATTTATCTTATGGTGTTTAAATTAGTACCTTGTATCAGTGCTTCAGAGGTGATTCCTTTTAGATATTGTAATATACTTTATATTTGGTTATTATGACATACCTTGCGACTTGTGCAGATGATGTTATATCATTGTGTTCGTACCTTATGGTATTGGATGTACTTGTTATTCATTTTTGTATGAGATATTTGTAATTATACTTGTTGAAATATTTAATTAGTAATATGTAATTGTACATCATGGAGCACTTGAGAATTGTTTACTCTAATTGAGTTGTACTCATGTACTTGTTTATATCTTATGATTGTATTTCTTCTACATTGTTATCATTATTGTTTTGTAAAATCTTAAGAAAAAATTATTTTGTAAACATAGCAACATGTTTTAGGTTAAATTCTCTAGGGTTCCCTAAGTGGGGCATTACATTAGGACTCTAAGGTTGAGACACATTAATCCCAAAAAAGTTTGATTGAGAAAATTAATAATAAATTATTGTCAAACTAAAGTATAAATATTTTTGTTGGTTTTATGTGTCATAAAGTAAAAAATTAAAATGATAGGTTAATCATTTTAAAATCTATTTAAGATATTATTGGTTGTGTGACAAGACAAGAGGTATATAAGAAAAATGATGTAACTAACAAATATGAAAGATGAATAATTTGTATTGCTTACACTTGATTCTAATACATTAAAAAATAATTACTTTCTTCTCATTTTAATTTTGAATGATATTTTTACCAAAATAAAAAATTAAAATTGTAGAAAAAATTAATGTTTTTCAAAATTATTTTATAATATAAACCTAAATTAATTTAAATAAATGAAATTGGTGACTATATCCGACTCACATCATTTTCTTGCATCTTTTGTGCAGAAATGAGGGCTTTTTTTGAAAAGGGGGTATGGATATCCATCAACGCATGATATTAGGGTGATTTTATCATATGTAGTTGGAAAATATTTGTAATACATTTATGCAAAATGTGGGAGCATATAGAAGCCATTTGATAAGATTCTTCAAAGGCATGTGAGTTATTTGATAAGATTTTTCAAAGATGACAAATAAACTATTACCTATTGTCTAGTCGTGAAGGCTAATTAATACATAGTGTGAGAGGCCTTCCAAAGTAGGCAAAAGATAATTTAAGATAAGTAATTTATATTTCATTTTAATGACAAAGTTTTGATTATTTCACTCATTTTACTCAATATTTTCTATTAAAACTAATCTTACGAGGGGATTAATAATCTATTTTTAGTTTTTTAAATTCTTTTAATTCACATATTTTTTTATTCTAGTTTTTGTAAAAGGTGACAATAGACGAATTTAATTTTGTAAACTATTAACTTAATATTTTCTTCTCTAGTAGAAATCTATTATTTAAATATTTAATGTCTCATATTTTAAGATATTTGAACTAGTGAAAGAATATGTGTTCTCACTTTGGTAACATTACTTATTGAAATATAGGAAGAAATGATACCATCAATTTCTCTAAACTTCCAAGACCTTCTAGGCCAATAGAGTAGCATCCAATTTATTGTCCATTAATTCCTATTTCATACTAATCTCATATTATCCTTTTATTCATGTCATAGAGATTACTTATGATGTTTACTAAATCCTACATATTTACCCTCTTTATATGTATTGGTATATCATACATGCATTCAAGCCCATACTTTAGTTTGGAATTGTAATATCTTACTTCCTAGATCATTTTACATTGAACCTATATGTGGGAGCATACATATGCCATTTGATAAGGTTCTTCAAACACATGTGAGTTGTTTGATAAGATTTTTAAAAGATGACAAACCAACCAACGAGATCAAAGCACATGGATTGCTCACTTGACTTTACATCTCAACCATCTAATTCAAATTGAGAGAATCTTGACCATTCAATTCAAATTTTTGCATTTCCCTCCATTTGCAAATCTATAAAATTAACTTAAAAGGTGAACCCACAATAGTGGGTTACACTTTTTTGGAGGAAGAAAAATGACCCGAAAAGCATGATTGGGGAGAAAAACCCATCATACTTTTGATAGAAAGTAGCTAGTACTTTGGATCGTAACTTCCAATCAAAAGTACAAAAAATCTGTACTTTCAATCAGGAGTTACTTACGATCGAAAGTAATTTTCTTATTTTCAATTGAAAGTAACTAAGTACTTTCGATCAAAAGTACCTAGCTTAAAACTTTCGATCGAAAGTTAGAAGTTAGGGATTTTGGTGGGGTTTTTAACCTTCCAAAACTCACTTTCACTGTCACTTTTGGCGGGATTGAAACTGTTGGCTTTTGATTTTTCGACCATCATTTTTAGGTTTTTATATTTTCAATTTTCATTATTTAATTTTTTTGATATATATATATATATATATATATGTATGTATGTATGTATGTATGTATGTATATATATTTGCTTATATACATGTATATATGTATATATGCATGTATATGTGTATATATACATATAAATATATATATGTGCATATATGCATATATATATATGTGTGTGTGTGTGTGTGTGTGTGTATATATATATATATATATATATGGGTGGCTGCAAGAAGTTGAGTCCCACTTTTGGGCAAAAAGTGGAAGTGTTTTTCCTTTGTTTCAAATTTCTTATCAATTGATGTCTAAATTTGAGGCACTTAGAGATTGAATCTCAAAACAATTTAGTAATAGAAAATGTAGTTCTCGGAGTCTACTTTTCAAATATGTAATTTATTTAAATACCCACATGGTATAAATTGGTTTTTAGTGGGAATGTTTAAAAACTATGTTTTCAAAATGCCTGTTTCAGGACCATACCATAGTCGTGTACAAACACCATATTTCGACTTAAATAAATGAATTTTTGCAAATCCTTCTGGGAAAATATACCTAAGACACCAAATATTGGTCAACATATTTTTTCTTATTTTTTATTGAATATTTTTTTAAAAATGTTTTTAATTGACTATAAAATACATTTTCAAAACATCTGGTGTATGGACACCATAATTTGATGAAATTTTCATATTTTTTCAAAATTCTTTTTTTTGAATCTTCAAGAGAATTGTATCTAGATTGGTGTCATATAATTTATTTTCCAAAAAACTTAAAACTAAAAAATTTATTAACGTTTTAGTGAACTTCACTATTTTACATTTAGGTACCACTTTCAACTAATAAATAATGCCAAAATAGTAAAAATAATAGTGTTGCTGATTGTCTGGCGAAGTGGGCTTCTGACCATATGTGTAATTGGAATATTGTTGATAAGACCCAACTTCCGATGGGCTTGTCCCATCAACTTGATCACTTGGTTGATCTTGATAGGGCTATTTGACGCCCTTTCTCTGTTTGTTCTTGCTTCTCTTTCTGTTTGAATAAATTTTCACCCCTCCTTTATTTCAAAAATCACATCACTATGAAATTTACATTTTTGAAATCAGGACAGTGAGCACTCTAATGGATTTTTTTTTCATAAAATGATACGATCAGGAAGGCCCTCAAAAAAATATGGCAAGGTAGAAATTTGGCATTCTAGTGCTTTAACTAAATTTTTGGATGTCAAGGCATAGACTTGGTTCTACCAAGCCTAAACCAAACCGACTTTGGAATGAAATTTGAGGTGAATGTGTGCTTCCCGCTCATGTCTTAAAAAATGGGTGCCTATTTTTTGAATTCAAAAAATGGGTGCGCATTTTTAAAAAAAAAAAATCAAAGTGTTAAAATGTATTTTTTAATCTAAAAAAAAAAATATTTAAAAATAGGCGCTCATTTTGAAAAAAAAATGAGCACCTATTTTTTGAATTTAGGATCGGGTGCCCGAACCTAAAACAAGTGCCCGTTTCGAGCGACGTCTCTCATTTCTACAAGACTTCCACGGAATTGGTACCCAACTTTGTGCATTGACCCATACATGTATATATATGTACACATGTATATATATACATGTACATATATGTGTACACATATATATATACATATATATACATGTATATATATGTGTATATATGTGTACACATATACATGTATATATATGTACATGTATATACATGTGTGTGTGTATATATATATGTATACACACACACATATATGTATATACACACACATATGTGTGTGTGTGTGTGGGTATATATACATGTGTATACATATATATATGTACACACATGTATATATGTATGTATGTACATATATACACATGCACGTACATGTATACATATCACACACACACACACACACACACACATATATATATCTGTGTGTGTGTGTGTGTGTGTGTACATGTGTATGTATATAGTTACATATATACATATACAACTACACACACACACACACACACACACACACATATATGACATGTATACATGTACATATGTACATACATGTATACATATATATATCATATATATATATATGTATGTGTGTATATATATATATATATAAATAATATATATGCATATGTATATACACATACATGTACATATGTGCATGTAATGTGTATGTGATGTACATATATACATGTACATACATGTCATATATATATATATATATATATATATATATATATATATATATATATATATATATATATATATATATATATATATATATCACACACACACACGTGTGTGTGTGTACACACGTATGTACATTTATATGTCATATATATATATATACATGACATATATATGTTATGTATATGTGTGTGTGTGTGTGACATATATATATGTATATATGACATGTATACATGTCATATATATACATGTGTATATATGCACATACATATGTGTACATGTATATATGCATGTGTGTGTACATATGTACAATGGACATTTATTTATATTTAAATGTAATTTATGTAATTGATTTTACTTTGAAATAATGTAGTGAAATGTGCATACTTTAATTTTATTTTCAATTAAATTAGGAAATCGTATATATGTAGACTTCATTTGACAGTAAATAAATTCTTTTAGGTATACATATATTCTATCTATTAGACATATTATTACACATCACACATGGAAGATGCACCGATCCCCCCCACGAAACTATTTGCACACACTAATAGAGAAATTGAATGGTTGCAAGAATTCATAAATAATCTAACTAGCTCTAGTGTCTATAAGAGCACATGTCAATCCATACTTACTAGATTGATTAGCATTAGGGAGGACATTCATGGTACCACTCCCTATGCTACAGATGTTATAGAGGCCATACTTGAGAGAAAGAGATAAGAGGTTGGCTTTGGTCTTTCTCTTAAGGAGGTACATGCTTTAGTGCCTAAAGCAACCCTGAAAAGGGAAGCTTTCCCATCTTATGCAGATTTATAGTATGTGAAGGGATATCAGGTTACTAGGTGTCAGGATCTTGCTATATCGACATTGATATACCCATGATTTCTAGCTGTCCATGGTCGTTATCTGAATAATGACCAAATTCCATTGTACTTTTCACAATAGATTTTTGCTGAGGTTCATTTAAGGAGGGTTGTTAATTACACTAATTTTCCAGCACATCTAGGATAGGGGCGTGGTAGACTTGCTGATAGAGATGATTTTCATTGAGTTGATTGATAAAGGCTAGTACATAGGGCCATTGTTGGTCAGAGGGAACCTTCTATAGCTCCTTCATTGGGCCATGTTGTAGATGATGTTATTCATGGCACCTAGCTTTGAGGTGTGATTGATAGTGTGGGGGATATTGCAGCAATAGATACATCCATATCTAGTGATCAGGTTGGTCAGTACCTGATGTCTCGATGACACTCTAGATCATCAAGTGGAGCACCCTCTAGCAAGACTGCACATGACATGTATAGTGCAGCAAGCATCCCTTCACTTTCTATCCTAGAGGGACTTACAAGAGAGATGACACATGTGACATTAACTAGTTTGGCACCTGATGATCTGTTGGATGTGTTAGTATTTAAAACTACAGATGATCAAAACTAATAAAAAAACTTCTGATATTTAACTCTTGTAGTCCCAATAGATGCATCTAACAACCAAAACACTAAGGTATTAAGGATCTTGATCTTTCTTCACTTTGAGCTCCTGGCTCAGGTGGGTATACCTCTCAGATTCAATTCTTTAAAGAATCACAATAGCTATCTGTGTACTTGACATAGACATGAACATATAATCTTTTCAATACAAACTTTAAAATAAAAAGTTATTCATTGGATTTGATGGAGAAAAATTGTAACCTTAGTAATGACCAGTGCCAAATCCTAGGGCATCAGAGTCAAAAAACATACATCTATAGAAAAACTGCAATTCAAATAACCCCAAAGCCTAGATAAAATGCCTTATAAATTACCCTTTCATGTATATATTATATCATCAAATCTATGCACAAATATTGAAATCTATGAGATCTCACTCAAGATTTACCCTTCCCTTGAAAGAAACTTAAGGTTCAACCCCACTATCTACCTTGCAAAATGATGTATTAAAAATGCCTTACAGATTTAATACACAAAGAAATCAAATTCATACATGAAGGCAAAAAAACATATACAAGGAACTTTAGTATATTTTCATTGATAAATTTCCTGTATCAGTACATTTAGAGACTAAGATTCTCAAAATTCAAACACTTAATGCAAAAACTTCTATTACAATAATTTTTTCACCACCTCTTACAATCATCTAGAATTAACTATATATACACTAGCCATATTGGAATCCTTTAGAAAAGGATGAAACAAGCTTCAGATGGCTTAGATAGTGACTTGAACTAGAATACAAAATATATTTAAATTGAACAGAAAAAAGGGGAAATAGCTCCAGAAAACTATTTCTTCTCATAATGAATCCCCTTGAGTGGCACCTTTGTCTATTGGTATTCAGAGTAACTGCAAAATTTATTGTCTAAATGATGACCACCATCTAGCTAACCTACATAATCCTCTTTATATTAATTACTCTCCCTGTGCTCATAGATTAGGTGCAATGTTGGAATTCACTCTTCTTCTATTTCTTCTACATCAGTTGTTGTTGGTTTCTTCTTCTTAGGTTTAGTGCTTTTGTCCCATGCAAAAACCTCTTCTTATGATAGCTAGGTGTACACTTTCAAGCTTTGTAACAGCTTGACCTGCTTATCCCATCTTGAGTCAGTGATGGCCTTTGGTTCAACAACAAATTTAATACATTCATTTTCTATTTTGAACATGTCATCCAATATGTTGTTAAACCTGTCCATATCTAAGGATCCATCATTATTCAAAAAGGCTTCCTACCTAATCACCAACTAACTCATATTTGATTTCCACTCCTCAACTTCTATGATGTTACCATCATTTGTACAAATTGGAGGGAGGAACTTACTAAAGTTTGGGCCAAACATATTCATTTTGGCTCTTACTTGATTTGCCTTGCTCTTGAAGAATCCCCAAGTTGTACCAATTTTCTCTATCTTTTCTCCAACCTCAATCACTGATTCTGGAATGTCTGCCCTATGTGCTTGCAATACTTCAAGTTTCTCAAACAAAGTCCCTATGCTAGAACATATATTGAAAAGAAGCTCTAAAGCAGCCATAGCATCTCTGATACTTTCATTAGTCTTCTGTAGCATAGAGTAAGAATTATGGACTGAATCCATTTTACCTTTTATCACTTCATACCTGTATTGTATGATGCTAGAGAGGGCCTTCAAGGCTAGATCCAACTTGTCTTTTTCTGATTCTTCTACCAATTCAATAGGAAACTTAGCCACTGATTGGACTATAGCTTCAATTTGTAGGACTGGAGGAGGAGCTACCTTAGAGGCCTCTTCAAGTTTAGATTTTTCTTCTTCAAGCTCATATTCTAATGCCTTTATCTTCATTAGTCCTCTTTTTATGTCCTTTTCTATGGTTATTGTACTTTCAAATAACTTTGCATATATATTTGACAGTTGAACTATCTTAGCTTCATTTAGATGTGCAAAATGGTCACTGCCTTAGACACCTCAAGATCACTAGTGTTTTGGACAGTCTAGATGATCTTATCCCCCTCCATTTTATCCTCTATGTTGACTAGGGAAGGTTTCTGAGTTCATGGTACAAGTGACCACATTGCCAAAGCTTGAGTCTTGGGGTCATACCCTCTTCCTCTAATCATGTCTCTAATATGGGCTTCATAAGATAAGTTACCTTTAGGCTGCTTCCTAATTTGATCTATGAGAAATTTTGATGTCAAGTCCCATCTAGGTACTAAGAGAATTCCACTTGATTTAACTAACTCCCTAGCCTCTTCAACAGAGATATTCTCTGATTCAGTGTCATATGCAGCTAAGGCCTTCAAAACCTCATCATCAGGACCAATGCCCTCAGGTAATGTTTTAGCAATCTCCTATTGCTTCTTCCATATCAGGAAGTTCTTAAATTCTCACTCTTGATGAATTGATCATCACTAAGAAATTATTCCTGATATATTTCCCTTTCATCCTTACCAAGTAGCAGGGGCAACTCCACTACTTCTTGTGTGGCCATCTTCTTTCCTTCTCTGATGCTTTTCCTCAAATGGTGATGATATGATCTATCACCAGGCACTAAGGCTACAACTCTATCTGTCACTTTCCTCTATTTCTTTTCTTTAGAGGGCCTACCTTTCTCAAGTCTCTATTTTTTCTAAGGAGGCTCAAAGACATCCTCTTCTTTAGGTGAATCCTGAATTACATCAATGACAAGGGGGTTCATTGGCTTGGGGTCGACTGTCACCTTCTTATGATTCATCAGTATACTCTTCATAGTCAGAAGAAGAGTAATCTTTTCCTACTTCCAATTTATCTTCAAGTTGGCCTTCTAACTGAATAGATAGAGTACCATGTAGTTCTACCATTCTGTCAATTCTCTTCAGATATGGAAGGTTAGGGAAGAAAACTCCATAGGCAATTTTAGCCTTTCTAACTTGAGCCGCTAATTTCAAAAGATCCTAAAATTTGGTAAGCCTCTTACCAATCTCATCTTCATCCATTATATTTCTTATTACATCCTCCTCATCACACCCCTCATGCTCCCTAATTGTACCAATATTGGGGATTAGTGTCATTTTGGTAGTCCTTATAAAATTCTTAGGATCCACATATCTGTAAATAACATAAATCATCTTAAAATGATTCAACCATGAGCTGACTTGAGGCAATGCCCTTTTACCAATTAGGAAGTTACCTACCTTGAATTATCTTGGAGCAAAAGTTCCCTTTCTATGGATTGCCAGATGCTCTTTGTCTGTCCATACTAATTGCCAAATGAATTCTAATTGGGGAATTCTTTGAGGCACATATTTTGGGAGGATGTGTGGGGGCTGTGGCATCCATATACTCTAATTATTATGAAATTATCACCCAAGTAAAAGTTGCCCCAATTGTGCCCTGCTTTCCATTTATTAACATATTATTGAGGCCTAAGTAGCCTTAACACCCTAATTGGTAGCCTTGTTATATTAGTTCCCAACATATTCAAAATTGGAAAAACCATCTAATTTTGGAAAGCACAGAAATCACTCTCATTAGAAGTATAATTCCACACCCTCAACCAATATAGTATTCGATTGGGTTTTCCTTCAAACATTATCCTAGGCCTTAGCATATGCACATTCAAGTTATTAACATTGAAGTATAAAATCAAGTGCATCAGGAGGGAGTAATGCATGAACCTTATTGGCTTCTTGTCCTATAAATAATCATCACCAAGCCTTCATGAATTCTATCGATTACATAATGAATGTAATCATAATCTATATTTGTGTGTGAGTTTTGAATGTCCATTATAATCATCAGGATATCTAGCAACATATTTTCCACTCCTAGGGAAATGCCTAGCCATTTGGGATTTCACAAGTCCTAACTAACTTGCATACTTCTCTTTCTCTTTCTTTAGGTCTATCTTTGTGGAGGATGAAGAATAGAAATTAGAAGCTTTCATGAAAGATCCTCTATCCAAAGTCACTAAGGTTGACTAGTCACTATTTTTGATGGTTTTTGATATGGGGTCATAAAGCCTAGATAACTCAATTATGAGGTTGACATCTAGGAAGACATCAGGAACAATTAACTTAGCCATGCCTAAAACCCATGCATTGCAAATAGGGATAGATTTGAAATGGTTATTATAGAAGTAGCTAAATAACATGTAGCCAGAACATGAAGGAGTATCGAGATCCCTACAATCTACCATATAGTCAAGAAAGGCTTCATCACTAACCTTCTTATTTTGATTTGATCCTAGGAGAAATTTGACAAAATCTTTTGAGTAATTACGCTTCCCCCTTTCCTCACCACCTTGCTCCATAGCTTCCTCATTGGATGAGTTTCAACTTGATTCTAGCTGACTCATTTTTACTTTCTAATTGAAACTCACACTTTTGCAAATCTGAACTGCAATTTTCACACTGTGATCACTCATAATTCTCTAATGGTCTCTGAAAAAATGTTAAGTATAAATGTATGAATGTCTCATCTATATATTGATCATTTAATACACATAAATCATCAAGATTTATGCAAATCTTCCCTGAGTCATCTCAACATTTAACTCTACGTAACACCAAATTTTAAGCAAAGCTAGCTGTAATGTAAGATGTTAACAGTTTGTATTAAAAATTACAAAGCAAGAAGAAAGAATGATTATGGTGTCATCTTTCAAAACCCTTTATTACTGACAAAATGCTCAAAGATGATTTGATTGGCTAACTCTTTTACTTTTTCCATCTTGGTAGAGTACCTTTCCACGTAATAACAACTCTTTTTTCTTTTCATTAATATGAACTTAACCAAGAGTTATTCAGAGATCAAGCAACTGAAGGTTGTTAGGAATGAATGCTAAATTTTTGGTAGTCATTCTGTAGCAGTTGTTGTTGCATTCATGACTATGATTGTCATTGGTGTCAACACAGTGATCTTTTGGAGACTCGCAGAGAAGCAGACAATGTTTTGATTAGCGCATGTGGGATATTGTAGTTGAAGATATGTGATGTTGAGGTTATACTCTTTGATGTGTTATATGTCTATGGTTAAGAGCATAGACAATAACTCATTTATTCATGGAAGTTATGAGCATTTTGGTGGAAGCAGTATTCAGGCAGTGTTCCTGAGTAGCGGTTTGTGGAAATCGGATGATAT
Source organism: Chamaecyparis obtusa (assembly GCA_027943335.1). Lineage (NCBI taxonomy): Eukaryota > Viridiplantae > Streptophyta > Pinopsida > Cupressales > Cupressaceae > Chamaecyparis > Chamaecyparis obtusa. The sequence continues at coordinate 12,817 of BSBK01010682.1, forward strand.
CTCCTAATCAGGATGGAATCTAGTTTTGCGTAGTTAAAGAGAAGGTTGAGACACATTGATAGTGACATGGTTGAAAGTGAAAACTTTGAGGTTGCACGAGTGAAGAGTTATTATATTTGGAAGCCGATAGTTTTGTGTAATTTTGATGTAACGTGTGGAAACTTTTATTTTGTAATTATGTGCCAACTCATTTGTAATTATTTGAGTGTGGTATAAAGGAAGGAATGTTTTTCCTTATTGTAATATGGAAGGAATGTGAGCATGGTATGGTTGAATGTGAATGTAAGCATGAGGTGAAGAAAAGAGCTAATGAAGTTGTGAAAGTGAAATTGTGAAGGAAGACATGCGAAGTACAGAGATATGGAATTGAGATCTAGTGTAGTAGTGATTACGGTTTGGCATAGTAAGGAGGTAACATATTTGAAATTATTCTACTGAATAATCTTAAGGTCAGTTGGATAGTGTGTTCAGTGATCTTACCTTAAAGCTGTTTGGGCAGTGGGTCCTTCTGTCTTCCATAACTCTTAACAGGGTTAGAATCTTTTAACAGGGATTCAAAATCTCCTAACAGGGATTTATATGTACTGAATGTATTTCATAAGACTCCTAATAGAGTCCATCCTTTCATAAAGAATATTCATATTAGTGCATCTTTTGTGGGCATCATTCCCACCAGGGTTTACTCTTTGATCAAGAGGTTCCCTAGTCAACATATCTTGTGTTATTGTGTCATTGTGTATGAATATCTTTTTGTGGTTGGTCATTATATTGCTTACATGGTTAAATGATGTTGAATTTGATAAAATTTATAATTATTTGATAATTGATTCATCCCCCCCCCTCTTAGTTATCTTGGTGGACTTTACTTTCTAACAATTGGTATCAGAGTAGCAGGTCCTTGAAAGTAAAGTTTAACAGCTTAAGGAGATCCATGCCAAATTTTAGTAAAGAAAGCCCTAAGTTTGATGGAGTAAATTTTGATAGCTAGAAAGAGAAGATGAAGACACATCTACTATGTTTAGAACCAGGTTATTGGTTGATTACAAAGAATGATAAGACTATCATTGGAGAAGACAATCTTGAGACATGTTCTAATGATGAGAGAGATCTATTCATGTGTAACATACTTGCAAGAGAATCACTTTTGACAACACTTCCAGAGAATGAATACAGTCAGGTAAAATGTTTTAAAAAATCTCATGAAATTTGGAAAGCTTTATACTCTACTTTTGAAGGTGATGAACATGCAAAGAGAGCTAGATTACATAATTGGATATGTGCATTTGAAGATATAAGAATGATAGAAGATGAATCTGTTAGAAGCTATATTGGTAGAATGTTAGAAAATGCTGCAGGGATAAAATCTTGTGGAGGATCAAAGATAGAGAATGAAGTGATATGGAAAATTCTAAGGACATTGACTCATGTATTTAAGAAGACAACACAGATGATTGAACAAGTTATACCTTGTACTATGAACTTTACAAGAGAGACTCTTCTTGGAAGATTGGAAGCAGCAGAAATGAACTCGAGGTTATCAGGAGACTTACCTAGAATGGAGACAACATTCAGTGCTCTTAGTATCTATCCTACTTTGTCAAGAAGTACCAGTGTGAGTGGAGATTATGACAGCAATAGATCTAGAAATGAAGAAGACAAGAAGATTGAAGAAGCTATTGCCTTTCTTATGAAAAGAGAACCAGATGGTAAGAAAATTTTTAAATGTTGGAATTGTCAAGAATATGATCATTTTGCATCTAAATGTCCTAAGAGAGTTAAGAAGTATAGAAATAATTTCAAACCTAGAAGATCTAAGGAGTGTTATTATGCTAATGATGAAGATCTTGAAGCTAGTATAGAAAGAACCTTGAGTGAAAGTGATACTGAGAATAATGATGAAATAGGATTTGTAGCAATTAAAGAAGAGAATCTTGAATCTAATGTTAAGGAAGAAAAAGCCCTAGTTTCCCAAGTTGAAAAGAAAGTTGATTAGATTATAGATAGTGGTTGTTCACACCATATGACTGGAGATATGAAAAAGTTCATAAAGTTTAACAATTATGATGGAGGAGTTGTTAGAGTTGGTAACAATGCATCTTGTTTGATTAAAGGTATAGGATCTATTATTCTTGATGGAAAGACTAATACTGATGATGTTTACTTTGTTGATGGATTGAAACATAATCTTTTGAGTGTTGGATAGTTAGTTGATAAGGGATATCAAGTTTGGTTTATTGAGAAAACTTGTGTGATAAAGGATAAAGATGGAAATTTGATTGGAACTGGATCTAGAACCAGAGGTAATGTATTTTAGTTGAATCCTACTGAGATGACATGTTTGATTACTAAGATTGATGATAGTTGGTTATGACATAGAAGGTTTTGTCATATAAATTTTGATAACATTGTGAAAGTGAGTACTACACTTGCAGTAAAGGATTTGCCTAAAATTATGAAGCCTACTAACATGATTTGCAAGGAATGTGTGATGGCTAAGCAGAAGAAAAGTTCATTTCCTAGTAAGAAGTTCACATCGGCAGAGAAGTTGGAGATTGTTCACATAGACTTGAGTGGTCCTACCAGGACTAGAGGATTCTATGGAGAAAGGTATTTTATGATTCTTGTTGATGATTTTACAAGAATGATGTGGATTGCATTTCTAAAAGAAAAATCTGAAGCATTTGATAAGTTTAAGATCATTAAGAATAAAGTTGAGAATGAATCTGGAATGAAGATTAAATGTTTGAGATCTGATAGAGGTGGTGAATTTACTTCTAGAGAGTTTAACACTTTTTGTGAAGTAAATGGTATTAAGAGACAGTTTTCAGCCCCTAGAACCCCTGAACAAAATGGTATTGCAGAAAGAAGAAATAGGTCAGTGACTGAAGCAGCAAGAGCTATGTTATTTGAGAATGATTTGGCAAAGACATTCTGGAGAGAAGTAGTGAATACAACAATATATACAATGAATAGAGTACAAATTAGAGCAGACACAGACAAGACACCTTATGAATTATGCTTTGGACATGCACCCTCAGTTAAGTATTTTAGAATTTTTGGAAGAAAATGTTATATAAAGAGAGATGATGATATTGAAAAGTTTGATCCTAGAAGTGATGAAGGAATTTTTCTTGGATATTCTTTGAAAAGCAAAGCATATAGATGTTACAATAAGAGAACTAAAACTAAAGTTGATGAGAAGTTCAAAATTCAAGAAAGAATGCTTGATTATGAATCTGACAAAGAAGCTCATCCTCAGCCTAACATTGAATCTATTGAATTATTCTATGAGACTGACAGTGAATTATTGAATGAGAGTCCTGCAGAAGAAACCAGAGAGGAATCTAGAGAAGAATCTATAGTTGAAACAAGATCTATGACCATGACACCGAACAGGTATCTATCAAGACATCATCCTATTGAACAAGTTATTAGAAGTTTGGACAGAGGAGTTCTAACTCGTAATAAGGTACATTTATGTTTGATTTCTCAAATTGAACCTAAATCTACTAGTGAAGCTTGTGAAGATGAACATTGGATTAATGCTATGAGAGAAAAACTAGATCAGATTGAAAAGAACAAGACATGGGAATTGGTCCCTAGACCTAAAGAAAAGAATGTGATTGGAACTAAATGGGTATTCAGAAACAAGATGAATGAACAAGGAGAAGTAGTAAGAAACAAAGCAAGATTGGTATTTAAGGGATACTCGCAGCAAGAAGGAATTGAATATGAAGAAACTTTTGCACCAGTAGCAAGACTTGAAGCAGTAAGAATGTTTTTGGCTTATGCAACTTTTAAGAAATTCAAAGTATATCAGATGGATGTGAAGGCCGCATTTCTGAATGATGAATTGGAAGAAGTCTACATTGAGCAGCCTAAAGGTTTTCCTTTGACTCAAGAAGGAGATATTGTATGTAAACTAAAGAAAGCATTATATGGACTAAAGCAAGCACCTAGAACTTGGTATGCAAGATTGGATAAGCATTTGTTGAAATTGGGATTTACTAAAGGAATAATTGATAGCAATCTATACACAAAAGAAATTGAAAATGGTTTGTTGGTTATAGTTATTTTTGTTGATGACATTATTTTTGGAGGAGAAGATGTGTGTGTGTGTGTGCAGGCAAAAAAGAAACAAAAAATAACGTCCTACTAAGAATACCACCAGAACAAGTAGCAGCAGGGGAGTTTTGATAGAGAAATGATAGAAGATTGATAGAAATGAAGGGAAACCCATTTCAGGGCCCCACGGTGGGCACCAGAAATGTGTGTGTGAATTTTTGTACCTAGCTATAGACACAACACTTTAGTAAAACATTAGAGGTTAGCAAAAATCAAAATCATGCAATGAAATAGAAACTAATCTAACTAGGTGATTTATTACCTTCTAATAGGTGCGAGTATGTATTCTCAGATTAGACTGAGATTAGTGACCTTGACGACACCTAAATGAAGGATTTGAATGCAAGATATGGATATTGAATGAATGCAAATTAATTTATTTTTTTGGATTTTTGATGCAATTATGAATGAAAAACTGATATGAATCTATGCTAAATGAAAATTGATATGCAAATTAAGCTAACAATGAGATGAAATATGAAACTAGAATGAATTGAAAATAAGATTGATCTCACAAAAGTTGTTGATTCGCAAGAAGCTTGATTCTTCAAATACCAATTCGCCAGAGTAAGTTTGCAAATTTATGAGATGATGAGATTGAAAGCTTGAGGTATTGAGAGATTGATTCAGTCAGCCAAGAAAATTGAGAGATGAATTATGAAGAGCTAAGCCTTGATTTTATAGAAATCCAAGGCTTTGGAGATGCATGAGAAAAGCCATAAATCACTCTTGATAAACTCAGGTTGATTTTTTGAGTTAACAAGAAATTAAGAATATTTAATTCACAAAATTATGCAAAAGCAAGGTTTAACTCAAAATAGAGCTTTAGTTTTTTTGTTATTTTTTTAATCTCATCATCAGATGTTGAGTTTAAATTTAAAATTGATTGTTAATTTCTAGTTGCCTGCTTTTCTGATTGTGCATGATTTAATTATAAATTAATTTAAAAATAAAGTGATTTATTCTCTACTTAACTGATTTTGAAAATTAAAACAATTGATTTATGGGTTAATCAATTATTAAAATCAAACTTTTATTTAAAAATAATATCATTAAATATGACAACTTGCTTTAATCAATTAAATAAGAATTTAATCAATTAATGATAGGAATTTTGATTTATTGTCAAATTTGAATAATATTAATTAGGAATAAATATAATTAAATTTAATTAAACAATTAAGTGACAAAATTAAATCTAATTAATTAAATATGAAAATATTCAATTAATCAAACTTTAGGATAAATAAGATTTATTGCCAAATAATCATTAAATTAAAGATAATTAAGATAATTAGAAATATTGCTAGGAATATTCCCCGATGCAGAATTTAAGATAATCAATTAAGATTCGATGATGTTTAGATGTGCCTTAGGTTAGGAATTTGATGTCGATTTCATTCAATTTGAAGATGTAGGAGGTTAATGAACATATAGCCCATCTTTGGGGTGTTACAAGATGAAGCTAGTGACAAATTTGCTGATGAAATGAAGACTGAATTTGAAATGAGTATGATTGGTGAGATGAAATACTTTTTGGGATTAAAAATAACACAGAACAATGATGGTATTTTTGTAAGTTAGAAAAAGTACTTGAATGATTTGCTGAAAAGATTTGGAATGAAGAACTGTAATCCAGTTGGAACACCTATGGTTACGGGACACAAACTATCTAGCAAAGATGAAACACCGACAGTTGAGCAGAAGAAATATAGATCCATGATTGGAGGATTGCAGTACTTGACACACACTAGACCGGATATAGCACATTTAGTTGGAATGGTAGCAAGATTTCAAGCTGAACCTAGAGAATCACATTATGCAACAGTAAAGAGGATACTGAGATATTTAAGAGGCACAATGGACTATGGATTGTGGTATGAAAAATTTGATGATTTTACCCTATGTGCATACAGAGATGCTGATTGGGGAGGTAGTGTTGATGATAAGAAAAACACCAGTGGTTGAGCCTTTTTTCTTGGAGAAAGATTAGTTTCTTGGCTAAGCAAGAAGCAGAATTGTATTTCACAAAGCACAATAGAAGTAGAGTATGTAGCAGCAACAAACAATTGTAATAGATAATTTGGATGAAGTAAATGCTAAAGGATATTGAAATTAAGTTTGTTGAGCCTATTTTCATACATTGTGACAACACCAGCATAGTCAGTATGTCTAAGAATCCTATATTACATTCTAAGAGAAATCATATAGAGATCAAGTATCATGTTGTAAGAGAGAAAGTTGCTGAGAAAGAAGTCAGACTGGAGTACATAAGCACAAAGGAACAGATAGCAGACATATTTACAAAGCCTTTGCCTAAGGATACATTTGAGTATCTAAGAGGTATGCTTGGGGTTATGCCCCAGCCTACTTTAGAGTAATGATGAAGTTGGTTGCATCCATCCAGTGGTATACGAGCCCTATCTTTCTTCTAGATTGGATGTTGGTACTTCCTCTATGGGGGAGTATGTGTATCTAAGCTGAGTCATGAGGACTCTTGTGAATGTATTTTCTGAACAGTGTCTTTTGACATTGAGTTGTTGTTGAAATAATGATGAAATTTCTATCATTGATGTCAATGGGGGAGAAGTGTACATGAAAAACCATTTGTACCATCTGTTGGAGAGAACTAAATAGGAAAATGAAGAAGATTTTTTTGATGAAGAGGACTTGAAAATGTTTGTCAGAGCAGCAGTGTTGCAGTATTGGATTTTTAGAACATTGGATGTTTTTCATCTATGTTGCCATCAATGCCAATGGGGGAGATTGTTAGGAATGAATGTTAAATGTTTGGCAGTCATTCTATAGCAGTTGTTGTTGCATTCATGACTATGATTGTTATTGATGTCAACATAGTGATCTTCTAGAGACTTGTAGAGAAGCAGATAGTGTTTTGATTAGCACACATGGGATATTGTAGTTGGAGCTATGTGATGTTGAGTTTATACTCTTTGATGTGTTATATGTCTATGGTTAAGAGCGTAGACAATAATTCATTTATTCATGGACGTTTTGAGCATTTTGGTGGAAGTAGTATTCAGGCAATGTTCCTGAGTAGCGGTTTGTGGAAATCAGATGATATCTCCTAATCGGAATGGAAGTTGGTTTTGTACAGTTAAAGGGAAGGTTGAGACACATTGATAGTGACATGGTTGATAATGCAAGCTTTGAGGTCACACGAGTGAAGATTTATTGTATTTGGAAGCTGACAGTTTTGTGTAATTTTGATGTAGCATGTGGAAACTTTGATTTTGTAATTATGTGCCGACTCATTTGTAATTATTTGAGTGTGGTATAAAGGAAGGAATTTTTTTCCTTGTTGTAATATGGAAGGAATGTGAGCATGGTATGGTTGAATGCAAATGTAAGCATGAGGTGAAGAAAAGAGCTAATGAAGTTGTGAAAGCGAAATTGTGAAGGAAGACATGCGAAGTACAGAGATCTGAAATTGAGATATGGTGTAGCAGTGAGTGTAGTTTGGCATAGTAAGGAGGTAACATATTTGACATTATTCTACTGAATAATCTTAAGGTCAGTTGGATAGTGTATTCAATGATCTTACCCTGAAGCTATTTGGGCAGTGGGTCCTTTTGTCTTCCATAACTCTTAACAGGGTTAGAATCTTTTAACAGGGATTCAAAATCTCCTAACAGGGATTTATATGTACTGAATGTATTTCATAAGACTCCTAACAGAGTCCATCCTTTCACAAGGAATATTCATATTAGTGCATCTTTTGTGGGCATCATTCGCACCGGGGTTTACTCTTTGATCAAGAGGTTCCCTAGTCAACATATCTTGTGTTATTGTGTCATTGTGTATGAATATCTTTCTATGGTTGGTAATTATATTGCTTACATGGTTAAATGTTTTTGAAGTTGATAAAATTTATAATTATCTGATAATTGATTCACCCCCCCCTCTCAGTTATCTTGGTGGACTTTACTTTCTAACAAAGGTCTCTCTTGATCTTGAAATGATTCTGTGATTTAATTCATAGATCAGATGACTGAAGGCATTCTTGCAATCTCTAAATGTTCTCTTGACGCATCATTTTATTAAGAGATTAGGAAACTACCATTTGATCTCATTTTCATCCACAACCCTCATAAAATCTTCAAATTGTTAACTTTAACTCATACATGACTGTGCGATCTAGCGACTAAAGGCATTCTCACAATCTCACAAACTTTAACTCAACCTTAGTCTTTCTCAAAGATTTGGAGACTGAGTGTATTCTTGTAATCTCTAGATTACCTTCTTAACTTTAGTTACATCATGAGATTTGAGTGACTAAAAGCATTCTCCAAATATCTAAATGTTTCTCTTAACTCAAGTTTAATCTTGAGAATCAGCGATAACTGCGTTCTTGTGATCTCAAGATATCTTTACTAACCTTGGTTATATTACGAGACTCAATGAACACCATTATCTCTGAATTGCTAAATAAATTCATTACCCTTGGTTTAATCTTGAGATCAAATGCCATTCATTGACCTTTTATATGATTTATGGTTCTCGCTAAAATTCTTAATGCTTTTGGACTTAACCCTTTTATTACGAGATTATGAGAGAACAGTTACCTTTCTATTTGTCGTTGAATCTCGAAATGCAATGTGATCACCAACTGTCAACTTTACAAGATTAAGTGAATACTGCATTTTCCAAGTCACTGAATATCTTGTCTTAACTATTAAATGGTATCTGGAGATTGTGCAATTGAAGAAAATAATACCTTTATATAAGCTCATCGTTGAATCACTTAATATTTCACACTTAACTGCTAGAACTTGGAGATCAAGCGAGCACTTCATTCGCTCAATCATTGAACTTTTCTTTACTAACCACAAAGACTTAGAGACTATGACATAGTTGCCTTGCTGAATCTCCAAATCAATCACTAACTGCAAAGTCATGCTTGAGATATAATGCCAACTGTAGATCTTCAATTCAATCGATGACTATTGTTGATTTTCTAGATGTTTTAAGGCTTAACTATTTTATTACGAGATAATAGTTACATTTTCTTTGGTCACTAGATTGCTAGATAAAATATCCTTAACTACCTACTTTATGAGATTAAGCGAACACCTTGTTCGCTTAATTGTTGAATTTATTATTTACCGTAGAGTCAAAACTGAGATATAATACTAAGCGTTGATCAAGATCTTCATCTACGGCTTTCACCAAATTGTTGGACACTTTACAACTTCACCGTTACATTAAGTGAATGTGAGAAAACTGTTGCGCTAGGTCGCTAAAAGTTTTAGGAAGACCGCCATGAATTATGAGAATCAAAGATCGCTTTGTTGCTTGATCGCTAGATAGATTTACTAACCGCCAACTCAACTAGAGATTACGTGACTCAAAGAGACAAAAAGAAATCCGGGGCTTTGTCGCTTGATCGCTAAATTCTTTAAGACTTAACATATATATTACAAGATGCAGCGAATGCTTAGGGAGATGAAATGACCACATGCATATGAGACCCTTTAAGTGCCTCATTAAGTAAAATGAAAATATACAGATCTAGGGCACACATAGGGCATTTTTCAAAGATAAAACCCTACCAAGGGTAAAAAGGAAACTAGGGAAAGGGTATGCGGACATTTTCCACCTAGTAGACTTGATAATTAGATTTTTTCAAAGATAATTTCTTGTAGAGTTACAACATAATTGATACATAAGTAGGTTTCATATGCTAGGAAGATTTCAAATGAGATTGTTCAAAAACCCCAAAAATCACTCCAATAGGATGCATATGCATTTATAGCAGTAGAGCATGTGTAATACCCCAAAAATGGGCTATAAGTTCATTAATCTTCTATATCAACATATCGAATGAAATTGACATCGAAGTCCTAACCAAAGGCACATCTGCACATCATCAAATCCTAATTGATTATTTTAAATTCTGCATCGAATATTCCTAATAATATTCCTAATTATCATAATTACCTTTAATTTAATGATTATTTGGTGATAAATCTTATTTATCCTAAAGTTTGATTAATTGAATATTCTAAATATTTAATTAATTAGATTTAATTCTGCCACTTAATTATTTAATTGAAGTTAATTTTATTTATTCCTAAATCGTATTATTTATTTTTGACAATAAATCAAAATTCCTATGAATAATTGATTAAATTCTTATTTAATTAATTAAAGCAAGTTGTCAATTTTTAATAATATTGTTTTTGAATAAAAGTTTGAAAAATGATTGATTACCCCATAAATCAATTGTTTTATTTTTCAAAAATCAGTTAAGTTGAGAATAAATCACTTTATTTATTTATTAATTCATAATTATCCATGTGCACAATCAAAAAACAATTAAACTCCAAATCAGAAAATCAATGCAAGTTATTGACTTTTTGGAACTCAACATCATTTTTGAGTTTTAAAGTTGATCTAAACTTCTATTTTGAGTTAAACTTAGCTTTTGCATGTTTTTGTGAGTTAAATATCTTTTATTTAAAAATAACTCAAAAATCAACCTGAGTTATTTGAGTGATTTATGGCTTTTTTTTTCATACACCTCCAAAGCCCTGGATTTCTATAAATTAAGACTTTAGCTCTTCATAATTCATCTCTCAAATCCACAGAATCTCATATTTTTGCACAATCACGTTGGAGAATTGGAATTTGGAGAATCAAAGCTTATTGTGAATCAAGGCCATTGTGAGATTAATTTGTTTTTTATTTACATTCATTTAGATTCATTTTCATATCATTGTTAGATCATTTAGCATATAATAGCATATCAATTTTTAGCATATCATAGATTTCATATCATTTTTCATCTCATTGCATAGAAAATACCAAAAAAATAGATTACTTTGCATTCATATTTCATATCCAGATCAATTGCATTCAAATCCTTCATTTAGGTGTCGTCTAGGTCACTGATCTCGATAGCAATCTGAGAACATCAATCTCACACCTATTAGAAGGTAGTAGATCGCTTGGTTAGATTAGATTTCAATTTTGCATGATTTTGATTTTTGCTAACCTCTAATGTTTTACTGAAGTGTTGTGTCTACAGATCAAGTAAAATTTTCACACACACATTTCTGGCACCCACCGTGGGGCAACCCACCTTTGCATGCTAGTTTTGATTTTTCTTGGAGCTAAAACCCTAAAGTTTCAAAGATTTGATTTTATCTCCTAAAAGAATTAGATTTTTGGTTTGAAATTTTTTTAACAGGCTGGAGATATATCAAGGAAGCTTTGATAAAAAATTCAGAATTTTTTGAGATGATTTGAAGTTTTAATAATTTTTTTGGATTTTTCATAAAAAATTCATTTTCGGTGCAAATCATCATATTTTCTAAAATTTTTTACATTTTCAGAAAGCTCTTTAAATTATACAGGGGGTCCATTCTTTGTGTTTTAAATTTAGATGCAATATAATAGCTCAAATGGTCAATTTACAAAAATTGGTCTATTTTGATAAAATGGGTCTCTAGGGCACAAATGAAGAGATTTTTCTAAAATTTTTACATTTTTAGAAAAATCTCTATTTTTTAGTAGGGGTCTCTATTTTGAATTTCTATTTTTGTGGCCAAAATCATAAAAAAAAAATTAGATCTTGTTGACTAGGTCAAATGCAGCAAAAAAAAAAAGTTTTGTGATGGGTATGCACTTATTTTTTTTACATGGTTCAATGAATGATATGAGTTGTCACTTAGGTTAATTTCTGGTTATTATTGCTAATAATAATTTATTTTTAGAGCTAACCCTATGGTTTTTATAAATTAAATATATGTTGCATATCTACTAAGCACATTGCGAGGATCCTAGGTATTCTCCTTCATCTAATAACATTTTGATTTGGACTTAAAATAAATCTCTTATGTGTCTGGCTTGTGTGCATCTTTTCATGCTTTTGTTTATTTCTACACACTTGCATAATTGATACTAGGTTGTGACCCCTTAAGGATTCATTAAGTAGTCTTAGATACTTGTGATTGATCTTGATTGCTATCTTGGGTTATTGGACTCGCTAATCCGCCGACCCCTCATTCCACCCCATGGTTGCAAGGTCAGCGCCACATTAAAGGGGAGGGGTCAACAGGACAGAAGCGTTAAGTGTTCTACTTGGCAACCCATTTATGCTTTTAGGAACTCACTTGTTTTCTAATTTGGGGACTCATTTTCAGCTTGTGTGAGGTGTTAAGTGTTCCACCTTGTGGACTCATCTCATATTTTCTTTAAGTGTTAAGTGTTCATCTTTCTACTTTTTGGGTACTTTCGGTAGATTTTCTTTTGGAAACATACATCTGTGCTTACATAGTAATTAGGCCCTATGAACACTATTCGTGATTCTTAAAAGATTGGATTCCTAGTGAAATCCTTCTTGATGATAGAATCCTTGTAGGTAGGGAGGATACTTAGTGCGTTCACATTCAACTTGGTTGGTGCATCTTCTCTTATTGATCAATACATTATCTCCCCAGAGAGGTTGATAGGTCACATGGGGTTGACATCACAAGTTTTGGTGAATCAAACTTGGTCTGTGCATCTTCTCTTATTGATTGATACATTCTCTCTCCAGAGAGGTTGATAGATCACATGGGGTTGATATCATAGACCTTGGTGAAGCAAAACTTTGTCTTAGCATGTCGAATTAATCTTCTTGCTTTGTTTGGGTTAAAAGTGAAAAGGCATCAAAAACCTTGGATCTAGAGCCAAGTCCCCTTGTGGTATACTATTGTGAGTCACCTTGAGAGAGGGTTAACCGTAGCGAATGATCCCTTCACAGGGAAAACTGCATTGACGGAACCTCAAGTGGTAATAGCCATTTTCACCGTGGTAGTGATAGCCACTATATAAATGTCCTTGTGGAAGAAATCTCCATGGGTATGGTTCATTGTTGGGTTGTCAGATCTCCATAGAAGCTCCTGAAGATTAAGTTCTCAAACTGTGTCAAAACCCTGGTGCACTGAGATTGGAGTTCACCCCTTTGGATCATAAAAGTTGCAGAGTCAAACCATTACTAAAAACCCTAGCGAGGCCAAATTTTCATTTTATAGGGTATATGTGTGTTATTGCAAAACATTTTTGGAACATACACAATTAGCGCTTCTAAGGATTAGAACGAATAAGTCACTTGATTGTTCATGCGCAAGGTTGCTTTTGCCCTTGTTCATTATTTTCAGACATGCCTGAAATCACTTGCTTGTTGTTTTGCATGCTAGCTTATCTATCTGGTTACTAAAAATGAACAAAATTTGCAAACAATCCAAATTTGAAAACTCAAAATTTGCAAAATCTAAAGTAAAATTCTTTTCTGGGGTCAAAAGTCATCTCAGGAAGTCAGAAAGTCATACAAGTTTCTATCAAGTTTCATTTCATTACTACCCATCTATCATATGATAGAGAACCCACTGTCGTACGAGTCTACAGAGTGTCATCTAGGAAAATTTTTGAAAGTTGTCAGAAAATTATCAGAATTGTCAGATATTTAGCTTTTTCAGGCTATTTCCAGAATCTATCGATCAAATCACTATGTCAGGAATAGAGTAGTAGCTATTGAGAATCAGTACACATGTCTCAAAGAATCAGTACACATGAGGAAGAAGCTCTAATCACCACTATGATGAAACAAATGCATGCTATGCAAGTTGAACTTAACAATCTTAAGAAAGAAAAGGAACTTAAAGAGTTCTCCATGGAAGCTCTATGCCCTTTTCCATTTGATAAAGACTTGTACATGTCACCATGCCCCCAAATAGAATATGAGCAATGTGACAATCCTTATGATACCTCTTCTATGGAGAGTGACACATCCATCTTTGGAGACTATGATGACTATGATGATGGACAATATAATGATACCTATGACACCTCTATTCCTAAGAGTCCTCCTCATCATGTGTTCCTGCTTACTAGAAATGGGATGTCACATTAGATAGATCGTGATGGTGATCCATATGATTCTAATTTTGAAAGAGACTTTGATGATTTCTATGCACAATACCTAGATGGATCCATCTATTTCACTTGAGGAAGAGAAAGTTTACCGTGCTGATTATAAACATGCATACTACAAGGATCTCTCCTCTAAGAAATCTCAGGCTGAAAATAAAGATTACACTCTCAAGAAAGATCATGTTAATGTTAAACCTTTGTCTTGTGATGGTTTCCTTCCATCCCCTACTTCCTCCAATACCCAGACATTTCCTAAAGCTTCCAAGTCTTTCAAATCTTTCACAAAACCTTCATCCAACACAAGCCCTGATACTTTTCATATGGTTCCCTATAGTTATCCTCCATGGCTACCTCTTAAAGAAACTCAAGCTAACCTTCACCTGGCTGCAAATAATTTCAATGATGCTAAAACTAAAGAGCCTTAGCCTTCATATGCTATAATTCCTACTTCAGCTAGTCCTCCACCGTCTTTTCCAAAGTCTTCCATACAATCCCAACATGCTTCCTTGTCCTTAGAAGTGGCTCCATGTCAAGAGGACTCCAGAAATGATAAATAAAAGAACATAAAGAAAGATCAAGATCAAGAACCCTCTATGTTGTCCACTCCTTTTCATAATGTCTCTTATCTGCCTTAGGGTTCTTTTGATCTTGCACACCCTTTTTCATGCATTCCACCATGTCTTAAGTTTTCTCCTAAGCAAGATCAAGCTACTACTTACATTGTTGAGCTTATTGACAATCAAAATAACCTTACTACACTTTCACTTTCCAAAGATGATACTTCCATTAAGGTTGGTAAAAATGGTGTTGTTCCTTCCAATGTTAAGCCTATTGAAAATCAAAAGAAAAATTATGCGCTTGTGCTATCTAAAGATCCTTGTCAAGATCAAAGTCTTCCATCTTCTTATTCTACCACTCCATGTTCGCTTCCACTTTCTACTCTTCCTAAGTCTTTGCAAGCTTTGAACAATCCTATCAAAGAAGGTGCTCATATTCAAGATGTCCATGATTCTATTAAAAATTCTAATGCTCACTCTAAAGATGCTAATGTCCTCGGTTGTCATATAGATGCTGATGAACTTGTTGATTATCCTTTTGTGTCTTCCACTTCCATCCTTGGACCTCTTCCACCACTACTAAGAGCTTCACATCTACCTTCCATCTTGGGTCCTTATGTCCCTTCATTTTTCCCTCCTAACTCTCCTAATTCGCCATCCATCTTGGGTCCTTATGTCCCTCCATCTCCCATCTTTCCTCAAGATCAACATAGATGCATACCCTTGAATCTTTTTCATCCACCCACCCATTTAAATTAGTCATATCCTCCTCCTTCCACAAGTCCCAAGTCTTTTGGAAGTAACTTGAATGTTTAATACAAGGAAAAGAAGCAATATGAGAATTCATAAAAAAAAAAGATCACCATGTCTCCTCTAATCGACATGGAGGCATAAAGTCAAAAGAGATATCTAAGAAAAAAACTACAAGACAAGTATGGGTTCCAAAATCCATCATTAAAGATATTCTCTCTAGATCATCAAAAGGAAATAAAAAGCCTACAACTATATGGATTCCAAAATCTCTCTTGAAAGGGTTTGGTGTTGAGAAAAAAGTGAAGTTGACATTCAAGTTTCCAAAGACTTCCACTTCATCTTCTTCCAAAAATATTTTTCCATTCCATGTGCCTAAACCACAACCTCTGCTATCCATTCACCATATTCCTTCACGTATTCCTTCAATCACATTTCCTCCATCCTCTCGCCACCCTTCAAGGTGTGTGTTGATGTTGATCTTGCCTTCCTTTCCATATACCCTTTCACAATCCTTCCATTCATTATGTTTCTACCTTCTATCCTTTTTCCTCATTTGCCTATTCCTCCTATCTTCCAACCTCACTCGCTTTACATAAAACCTTATCCTCCATTTTTCTCTTTCATCTTCCTTTCCCTATCAGCATCTTTGAGCATATCATTTTGAATCCTTGGCATATCATGGTTTATCCTTTCAATGAGCATTATCTAAAAAGCTTTCCTTCTTCCAAAAAAAAAAAAAAAAAAAGAGAAATGAAAAAAAAATTTAAAAATGTGCCTTGGTGAAAACTTGGAAACAGGTGCCTTGGTAGCAAAAGTAAAGAGAAATAAATTCATCCTATGGTGAAAACCACTCCCTTGTGGCACCTTGGATAAGTACCATGATGAAAACCTGGCAATCAGGCATCATGTGTAGTTCTTCTACATGTTTCATCCATTCCATCTTCTCTCTTTGATCTTGACAATGTTGATCTATACACGAACATTTAGCTATCTTGTGAGCTATCTTACGAAGATCTTGCTTTCATTCCTTTCCTATTTAGCCTTCATATTTATTTTCCTGCATTCATTCTAGCCTTTTGCTATCCTTTTCCCTTTTGGTCTTGATCTAATAAACAAAGAGTGAAACATGGTGCTATGAAGCCTCTTGAGATGTCTACTCTTTTGGACTACATCCTTTTTTTCTTTGGCACTACGCTTTTGTGACTTATCCTATGCTGGCCTTTCATTGCTTGTCCAAATGCGCTTTACATGAAAATTTTTCCATAGCTTGAGTATTCTTGAGGAGTTTTCCCTTGAGGATTTCTTCCCTTCATTCTCCTTCATTCTCTTATCTTCCATCTCTTCCACTAGCTTGCTAATCCCTTTTGTTCTCCACCTTGCTAGACATTGGGACTGCACGATATGATCTTGTTTGGGAGTTTGCAAATGGAAAAAGATGCTATCAAATATACCAAGTATCAGAACCAGTATTAGAAAAAGTATTAGTACCAGTATCAGAACAAGTATCAGAACACCTACTAGGGCTACACCTTTCACTTTAGTTTATGGGTTTGAAGCGGTACTGCCTATTGAGGTCGAAATCCCATCACTAAGAATCAGAATGCATGGTCTAGTAACTGATGATGACTACATAATGTCTAGGTTGCAAGAACTTGAACTATTAGATGATCGAAGACAAGCAGCATATGATCATCTCAGAGTATATCAGAAGAGAATGTCTAGAGGCTACAAGAAGAAAGTCAGACACAAAGAATTTCAGGTTGGTGATCTAGTCTTGAGAGAAAATCTTAAAAATCAATCCCATCGAGAATGCAAGGGCAAGTTTCAACCCAATTGGTTGGCTCCTTTTGTAATCACTACTACTTTTGGCTCTGGTGCCTATCAACTCTCAACGACTGAAGGAGAACAGCTCCGAGAACCAATCAACATTCTCCATCTAAAGAAATTCTATGCCTCAGGCATTCAATCTATGGTAAAATGTCTTGAAAAAAAAAAAATCTTAAAAATCAGAAAAAGTTCTGAAAAAATGAATATCTTGGTGAAAACCTAGCAATAGGCACCTTGATGATTCACAAAAAAAAAAATCAAAAAATATAAAAAATACAAAAAAATGAGAAAAGAAAAAAAGTGCCTTGGTGAAAATCTAGAAACAGGCGCCTTGGTAGCAAAAATAAAATCTCTGCCAAGATGGTGAAAACTTGGCAAATGGGTGCCACTTGTTCAAAATGCTCCATCTATCAGTGCAATCTTGGTCTTTCCTAGCTTTCAGTCTTGCTTTAGTTTGTACATATCTCCCAGTTTGTTTCTGCATTTCCAATTTTTCAATAAGTCAATTTGTACATCAATCAGCTCAAGCGTCTGTATCCTATCAATGTTCAAACTTGGGGGCAATCAATGTCATATCCTATGGTCTCTAGTGTATCTTAGACGTACCATATCCACTCAAATTCCTTTGAAGCTTCATGTGAGTCAGTCAGTCAATCTTATCTCCAGAAATGATTTTGCATCTACAACAACGCAATCAAACATCAAACCGAAAACAATCTTTTCTTTTTACATGCTTTTATCTCCTTGTATGCTTACTGATTCGCATTGAGATTTTTTCATATTGTGTCCCTTCGAGCTCTTCGATGATGTCCTTTATAGGATTTAGAGAGTGATGACTGGGGGCATAATCTTTTCTTTATTTTCTTCTTGTATGTGAAAATCTAACAACTTTAGAAATTTTGGATTGAAATGGTGTCTGACTGTAAGAGCCTCTATCTTGAATTGGATGGCCATGCGTACCTCGACCATTGATACCCAAAAAATTCAAGAAAGTTTGATCTAACTATTATCTTTTTGAGTGAGTTCTTTCTCCTATTGTGAAACATGATCTTACCTAAGGATGTGAATGATAAAGGGTCACTACAGGTAATTCACATCCTATGTAGAATGATCTCTTGACTGCTTGATGTGTTTGTACGCAAGACGTATTCAGGTCATCACGACATTTATGTTTTGATGCTTATACAAATTGCTATATCAAAATGGACATGATATTCAGGTCATCTTGGCATTTTTGCCTTGGTGCTTATATCTAATCCGACATTCCGAAAAAAACAAAATCAATATTCATATATCCATAGTTATTGACCAGTGGGTGTTGTATTGATTTTTGTGCATACAAATCGATATTCATATGTCTATGGTTTCATAACTAGTGGGCATTGTATTGATTTATTTGGTTACCTAAAAGTTCAATGATGATAACAAATCGACACATGATCAGTGACTAGGTCCTAGGTCTTAGGTTGCATTTCATTTTGTATGTTTCTTTGCATCTTGCATGTTGCATGATCTCACAATGGTTAAACAAACTTCAATGCTTAAACAATTCTCCACTCGCATCGTCAAATCTAACAAGAGCCGAATCTCACACGAAGGTTCCTCCAATGAAGCAGCAAGTAGAATCCTTTTTCAGGATCAAAATCAAAATCTGTGATCATTTATATTATTAACTACTTGCATAATCAACTTTCAATCATCACAGAAATTTAGTATTCGACTTAACTGATTATCTTCAATCAAACTATCAAAATTTCAACTTGGTCAACTATGGTCAACTCATGGTTTAACCTAGTCAAACTTGGTCTCCAGGACCTCAAAACGATGCAGAATGCATTCCCGAACGTGTTTAACCACTTCTCAAATCAATTAACATGCTTCTAAATTGTCAATGTTGACTTTTCTTGTCAGATTTCAATTTTAATCCTGAAGGGGGCATGGTATTGCACATCATTCAAAATCTGTAATCAAATTTGAAATCATATCTTCCTCAGTAATCAAGACAACAACCACATCTAGTTACTGATTCATCAAAAAAGACCTCATCGCTTGGGGCAAATCTATCATCACTTGGGGCATATCAGATTCATCAAGATCCATATCAATCTGGTATTCTCCTAATCTTGTAAACTGTATCAGTTTTTGCAACCATTGGATCATAGTGTTCTTTCCTTGGTTCTTCGGCAATTGAAGGGTTCGGATGTGATACTTGCTAGTTCTTCTAAGACAATCAAGTCTAGAACCGGTCACTGACTTCTTCGCAATCATAAGGTTTGGAATCAGGCATTTTGACACTTTTTTTTCGCAATCCTCGGTTCATCGCTGCTACAGTGAACATTATCTTTGGTCATTCAGGACCTATTATCTTCATATCAAATCAATATGAATCAGCTTCTATCTCATATCAATTATCAATTTCGAATCCGTTTCATATCTCTATCAAACACAGATTGTCTTTGAACCATTGCGCTTCGCCCAACAATTCAAAGAGGGGCAAAATGTAATACCCCAAAAATGGGCTATAAGTTCATTAATCTTCTATATCAACATATCGAACGAAATCGACATCGAAGTCCTAACCAAAGGCACATCTGCACATCATCGAATCCTAATTGATTATCTTAAATTTTGCATTGAATATTCCTAGTAATATTCCTAATTATCATAATTACCTTTAATTTAATGATTATTTGGTGATAAATCTTATTTATCCTAAAGTTTGATTAATTGAATATTCTAAATATTTAATTAATTAGATTTAATTCTGCCACTTAATTATTTAAATGAAGTTAATTTTATTTATTCCTAAATCGTATTATTTAATTTTGACAATAAATCAAAATTCCTATGAATAATTGATTAAATTCTTATTTAATTAATTACAGCAAGTTGTCAATTTTTAATAATATTGTTTTTGAATAAAAGTTTGAAAAATGATTGATTACCCCATAAATCAATTGTTTTATTTTTCAAAAATCAGTTAAGTTGAGAATAAATCACTTTATTTATTTATTAATTCATAATTATCCATGTGCACAATCAAAGAGCAGTTAAACTCCAAATCAGAAAATCAATGCAAGTTATTGACTTTTTGGAACTCAACATCATTTTTGAGTTTTAAAGTTGATGTAAACTTCTATTTTGAGTTAAACTTAGCTTTTGCATATTTTTGTGAGTTAAATATCCTTTATTTAAAAATAAATCAAAAATCAACCTGAGTTATTTGAGTGATTTATAGCTTTTTTTTTCCATACACCTCCAAAGCCCTGGATTTCTATAAATTAAGGCTTTAGCTCTTCATAATTCATCTTTCAAATCCAAAGAATCTCATATTTTTGCACAATCACGTTGGAGAATTGGAATTTGGAGAATCAAAGCTTATTGCGAATCAAGGCTATTGTGAGATCAATTTGTTTTTTTTTTACATTCATTTAGATTCATTTTCATATCATTGTTAGATCATTTAGCATATAATAGCATATCAATTTTTAGCATATCATAGATTTCATATCATTTTTCATCTCATTGCATAGAAAATACTAAAAAAATAGATTACTTTGCATTCATATTTCATATCCAGATCAATTGCATTCAAATCCTTCATTTAGGTGTCGTCTAGGTCACTGATCTTGATAGCAATCTGAGAACATCAATCTCGCACCTATTAGAAGGTAGTAGATCGCTTGGTTAGATTAGATTTCAATTTTGCATGATTTTAATTTTTGCTAACCTCTAATGTTTTACTGAGTGTTGTGTCTACAGATCAGGTACAATTTTCACACACACAGCATGATATCCCCATATCAGATCTTAGAGCTTGTGTGGGTACTATCAAATACACTAAGCCACATCCTTCTCACCTAGACCATGACCATAGTGGTAGTGCTTGTGAGGATCCACCTATTGGCCACTCTATTGTTGCACAGAGAGAGGCACAACATACAAATCCTTCAGTCAGTGCAGGGCACTAGTTCTCTGATGTTGGCCTTGATGATGTTGACTTCAACATGACCATTACAGGTTACCTAGATTTTTTGACACATGATAATATGACTTCCATGCCATCTCATTTGGTTATTCCATTGGATTCATCATTAGAGAGGTGTGTGCAGTCTACTCATGTTACAAATGTAGAGTTGATCTTGGACCACACGCATCAAAATCATGATACCTTGGTTGATAAGATAGTGACTAGGGAGTCTGAGTAATATCAGTTTCCACCACCTACACAGGTATAAATCAGATTATATATATTTAATGTTACAATTTAACTTATTTATTTTTAAAATTTCAATCAATTTATATATATGTACATGTATATATATGATATATTTTTTGTCTACAGGATATGCCTCTTGTTACTCCCTCTTTGAGCATTGATTGTGTATGTCATCGGGACTCACTCGATGATGACATCAATAGTGGACATGTGAGTTTTTAATTTATTGATGTGTGTACACACTTTATAACACATTTTATTGTACAATATTTTATCAAACTTAAGATGTGTACAATGTTTATATATTAATTTATATATCTCTTTCTCTGCAGGGATCTACACATACTTCATAGTATGATAGTCACTTTGGGTCTGACCGCTTAGTGAGGAGTCATCATGATGAGCCCTAGGCACTTTCATATTTGATCTAGACATATTACATATTACATATATATTCACATGTGTTTGATGAACTATATTTCATTTCTAGACTCTATAGTCGATTGATGTGTTTGATGTTATATTTCATTTCTAGACCCTTTTGATAGAATGTTTGACACATAATTGATCCATATGTTTCATATTTATAGTACTTGATCTACATGATTGATGTTTCTTTCATGTTATATATATATATATATATATATATATATATATATATATATATATATATATATATATATATACTTTCACTCTATATGTGTGCATGTATGATGAACTTGTACATACTTTCAATCTATGTGTTTTCAATTTATAAATGGGTACACATGTTTGATTCTTCATGAGTTCATGTGATTTTGATATAAGTTTAAATTCAATTTATGTATTTTTAAATTTATAAATGAAAATTCAATACTTTCAATAGATTACATACATGTTTAATTTAAATACATGTGTACATGTTGGATTATATATGAAATTTATGTTTTAAATTTATATGTACATGTGTTTGATTCAACACATGAATGATGTTTGATTACATGTATATGGGTAAGTGCACAAAGATGGGGGACCAAAAAGATGCCACTTTTCTTTTTGGTCCCCCATCACGCATAGTGTGTATGCACTAAAGGGTGTGCACCCTATAGTGCGCACACCCTATGGCTCGAGTTGCCCAAGCCTTAGGCTTGGGCAATCCAAAACAAAGCGCGTGTGCCCTATAGGGCACACACACTTTGGAAAACATCTTTTTAGTGTTTTTCAAAGCGTGTGCACCTTATAGCAGGCACACGCTTTGAAAAAGCCTTCTTAAAGCTTGCTGCGGGTTTGAAAGCTCATTTTGCTTTCTTCAAACCTGCATTTTTAGCTAAGAAGGGCTTCCTAAGCATGCACACACTATTCTTTTGGCTTGTGAATTGATTTTTTTCATTCATCCATCCATCAAATGGATCCACAATGTTGTCAAGTTCGATCCGGAAGAAGAGGTAAGTGTTTTTACAGCCCATGCCTCTTATTTGTTTTAAAATTTCAATTTTGTTGCTATTTGTTTTGTTAAAATTTGTTTTTGTTTAAATTTGTTGTGTAATGAAGATTTTAAAATATAGTTTTTTTAATTGCAAGGAAGAAATAATCTCCCTCAACCAAACTCTCCACCAAACCCTCCACCAAACCCTCTGTCTCCTCATGAAGAACCAAATGAAGAAATGAATGAAGAAACAAATGAAGAAAATGAACCTCAATTGCTGCTACCAATCGAGAAACCTCCTCCTTGAACACAACAAAATTTGATGAACCAAATTGAAAGAGGGAAAAAAGAATTAGAATCTTTAATTAATAGGTTAAAATATTCTAGTGGTACAAATCCTGGAAGGAAAAGACTTGCAAAATCATTGGAAGCAATCTTGACCCACGTAAGCGCAGTTAATGGGAAAATTAAATTAAGGCATGATAAAAGAGAAGAACAAAAATAATATTATGACGATAAATTATCTTATACGGACATAAAAAAAGAAAAAAATTACAAAAGATGACATTTGCAAGCTATTTAAAAAACCAGGGGACACAGATACTCTTAGAACTACAACAAAGAGGTTCCCAATTCATTGGTGCATAAATGAAGACATTAAAAACAATTTTTGGGAGAGATGGTGGATGGTCTTTGATTCGCCTCCTTGTAACAATCATGAGGTTCCTATATATTTCTTGAGGAAACTCTATTGCGAGTTTGTACTCAAGGAGGTTCCAAATTATTTTGAAATTTTGGATTCTCAGGGTAAAGGAGGGGGTCATTATTTGATTGAGCGGAAGCACATCATGACCCTAACACACCTAGGGCTGCTATTGGCAAGCCATAGGTGGATCATGTTAGTATTCCTTCCGTTGTGAAGGAACATGTAGAGGCAAACACACTAGACACAGACTCTCATTCAGTGTGCCACTCCTTTAGTTGAGGGTGACCATGGTCAATCCTCAAGGGGGCATGTTTGTCGGTCATGTGGATGCTTGTGCACATTTGGTACTGGCAAGAGAGAGGAAGAGTATTCTAGAATGATGACTGATAGCTTCTAAATATGACATTTGGCATTGGCACACAGGTAAATATTTTCAAGTTCATTAAATTGCTTTAATCATATTTAATTTATAAAAGAACAACTATTTAATTTAGTATCTACTGATTATGATGAAAATTTAGGGCAAGAGTGTCAATGGCGGTGGCAGTGGCAGTGGAAGTGGCAATGATCCTAATGTCCCCTTTTACACATCGGCATCAATTCCACAAGTATGTATCGAATAAAACATTTTAATTAACATATTTGATTATTATGTAATTATATGAATAATTGTATCATAACTTATTGTGCATGTGCATTAGACGTTCACTGGTGGACCATCGATGTTCACAACAAACAGTGAAGGGCATTGTGCAACTTTCCTTGAGGTATCTTTATTTGCATATTAATTTGATTTACTTGATTATATTTAATTAATGAATGAATGACTAAATTAGTAGACAAATTATGATCAAAATCCAGAGGCACGATGATTACATCCTTTCACCTGGCTTTGTGAGGTCACCATTGAGTCCACAGGTATACATGTAATAATGCATTATAATTAACATGTTAGTAGTATGTTCTTATATGAATGGTTATCTTATAATTTTTCATGTACATGTGCACTAGTTGAATGTTGGAGCTTCGACTTTGATACTGCACATCAGAGGATGCGGTGGAACCTTCACGGAGGTATCATTTACTCATTAGTAAGGTTGTAAAAAATATATGTAATCTTGATAACTGCATAATACTTTTTTTGTTTCATTTTTAGATTTTGACATCAGAGACTCCTCCTTCTGTCCGTGATACTTTGGATCATGGAGTAACTGCAATAGTAGCTAGTTCTGAAGCACTGACTGAGGTATGAAAGAGATCACTTAACTTTAATTATTATTTTAATAGATTGTATTGAATTTTATAATGATATCCATGTATGTATTTTAATTATTATTTTGATCATTGTTGTAGGGACTTATTACTCCAGATCGCCAGCATGCACCTTCAGTGGATGAACATAGTGACTATTTGCTAGCGGTAAGCGAATATTCAATTTTATGTCATTGTATAATTTAATTTTGATGTATATTAGTTATCTCTATCTAATTTTTTTTATTCAGGTTGAGCTACAAAAGAGTCTAGATAGGAGGACGAGTGAGCACACTCGGAAGACTACAACATCCACTGCATCTCCATCGACGATCGAAGATAGCTTAGGATTTATTTTCTTCCCCTAGCGGGAAAGGACTAGATTAGGGATATGGATTGTATGCCTATATGGCATTAGTGGACATATTTTTTGTATATTGTATAAGTGATATGTTGTACATCCATTTGGATTTGAGGAAGCTAGTTTTACTGTATTGAATATATTCGATGTATGACATTATTGGACATATATATTTGACTTCATGCCCTACGAATATTTTTTTTTTATGTTTTAGGTATGTAATTCATTTGTTTGGTGTATTGATGTATACTAATTTATGTTTATGTGGATCTCTTATGCTTTGTAAATTTCCCATGTCTTATAGTTATGCTTGTATGTTTATCAATGTATGTTTAACTTGCTGACTGTGCTACAAATGCCAGTCACTGTCCTTAATAACAGTCAATTCCTTGACTGTAATAATAAAAAAAGTAATGAAATGAATGTAGAAATGTATAAATATAATATAAGGAAATATTTCTACATCACAACCTAACCAAGATCACGTGGAATCAAACATTTATATTCATTGGTGTGTTCCCTGTTCCACGGGACAGTCACAATACAAAGACATGACCTCGAACAAGTGAGGTAGCATATGGCAAGGTTGTCATCTATTGACCCCAATACCAGACCTATTTTGATATGTGGGTACCCTAATGTTGGCAAGAGTTCTTTTATTAATAAGATTACTATGGTAGATGTGGATGTGCAACCTTATGCTTTTACAAACTAACTTCTAATTATCCCCTAATTGACTGATTGTTAATGAAAAACACTAGAATACATATTTTCACTCATCCTACTGCTCACCCTAGAGTCGTCGGTGTCATTCGAATGACTATGTTTGCCTAAAAACATTGTCAGTAGCATTTATCCGGCCATTCAAAGTTGTTGGAACAAATGGTTCGATGCTACGACTGATGGTTTGAAAGATACGTAATGTTGGCCATTTGAACTAAGGAACACTGTGAGTTCTAACATCGACCAAGAATGTGTTGCCAAATATAAATGAACTTGAATCTCTAAAAACTAAGACAAAATATTGTAGGCCTCGACAACACGGTCTCGTAGCACCTGACGGATTGATTCTACCTTGCACGAGATCTGAGATATGACCCCGCAAAGATCATTGATTTCATGCTTAAGAGACCTTGAGGGACACTTCGGCCCAGAGTCATCAGCGGGGTTTGAATGATTGTGTGTGCCAAACAAGGTTGCCATTAGTGTCTACTCGGCCATTTAGAGCTATTGGAATAGACAGATCGATCCTACGACTGACGGTTGGAAAGATACACAACATTGGCCATTTGAACTGAGGAAGAGTGTGACTTTTGACATTGACCAAGAATGTGTTGCAATTTTAAAGGAACTTGAATCTCTGAAAACTGAGATAGGATTTTGTAGGCCCCGAAAACATGGTCTCATAGCACCTAATGTATCCATGCTACCTCACACGAGGTCTGAGATATGACCCTGCAAAGATCATTGATTTCATGCTTAAGAGACCTTGAGGGATACTTCGACTTGAAGTCATCGACGGGGTTCAAACAATTGTGCATACCGATGAGGTTTCCCTTAGCATTTACTTCACCATTTGGAGTTGTTGGAATAGATGTTTCGATGCTACAATTGACGGTTGGAAAGATATGCAATGTTGGCCGTTTGAACTAAGGAACACTATGAGTTTTGACATTGACTGAGAATATGTTTCCAAATATAAATGAACTTGAATCGCTAAAAACTAAGGTAGGCTATTGTAGGCCTCGGCAATAGGGTCTTGTAGCACCTGACAGATCGATGCTACCTTGCACAAACTCTGAGATATGACCCCGCAAAGATCACTAATTTTATGTTGTTGGGACCTTGAGGGACACTTCAGCCTGGAGTCATCAACGGGGTTTGAAAAATTGTGCGAGCTAAATGAGGCTGCCCCTAGCATTTACCTGACCATTCGGAGCTATCAAAATAGATGGTTCGATGCTACGAATGACGGTTGGAAAGATATGCAATGTTGACCATTTTCCATTGAGGAACACTATGAGTTCTAACATCGACTGAGAATGTGTTTCCAAATATAAACAAACTTGAATATCTAAAACTTGAGACAGGCTATTGTAGGCCATAGCAACACGGTTCGATAGGAGTTGATGGATCCATGCTACCTCACACGATCTCTGAGATATGACCCCACAAATATCATTGATTTCATGCATTTGGGACGTTGATGGACACTTTGGTCTGGAGTCGTCGATGGGGTTTGATAGACTGTGTGTGCCAAACAAGGTTTCCCCTAGCGTTTACTCGACTATTCAAAGCTATTGGAACTGACGGTTCGATGCTACGACTGACGGTTTGAAAGATACACAACATTGGCTGTTTGAACTGAGGAACACTTTGAGTTCTAACATCGACTGAGAATGTGTTGCCACATTTAAACAAAGTTGAATTTATGAAAACTAAGACAATCTTTTGTAGGCCCCAACAACATGGTCCTGTAGCATGTGATGGATCAATTCTACCTTGCATGAGCTCTGAGATATGACCACACAAAGATCACCAATTTCATGCTAAAGGGACCTTGAGGGACACTTTATCACAGAGTCATTGGCGAGGATCGAATGATTGTGCATACCAAACAAGGTTGCCACTAGTGTTTACCCAACCATTTGGAGCTATTGGAACAGATGATTCATTTCTACGACCGACGGTTGGAAGGATACGCAACATTGACTGTTTGAACTGAGGAACACTTTGGGTTCTGACATCGACCGAGAATGTGTTGCCGATTTTAAATGAACTTGATTCTCTAAAAACTGAGAAAGGCTTTTGTAGGCCCCAACAACACAGTCTCGTAGCACCTGATGCACCCATGCTACCTTGCACGAGCTTTGAGATATGACCCCACAAAGATCACTAATTTCATGCTTAAGAGACCTTGAGGGACACTTTAGCATGAAGTCATCGGTGGGGATTTAACTACTATGCATGGAAAATGAGGTTTCCACTAGCGTGTACCTGGCCATTTGGTGCTATTGGAACAAATGGTTCATTACTACAATTGACGGTTGGAAGGATACACAACATTGGCCATTTGAGCTGAGGAACACTATGAGTTCTAACGTCGATTGAGAATGTGTTGCCGATTTTAGAAGAACTTGCATCTCTAAAAATTGAGATAGGATTTTGTAGGCCTTGGAAAAATAGTCCTGTAACATTTGACAAATCCATGCTACCTCACATGAGCTCTGAGATACGACCCCATAAAGATCACTGATTTCATGCTTAAGGGACCCTGAGGGACACTTCAACATGGAGTCGTCGGTGGGAATCGAATGACTATGCATGTTGAACGAGGTTGCCACTAGTGTTTATCCGACCATTCAGAGCTGTTGGAATAGATAGTTCATTGCTACGATCGACAGTTGGAAGGATATACAACATTGGCTGTTTGAACTGAGGAACACTTTAAGTTCTGACATCGATCGAGAATGTGTTGCCGATTTTAAATAAACTTAAATCTTTAAAAATCAAGATAGGCTTTTGTAGGCCCCAATAACATGGTCTCGTAGAAAATTATGGATCCATGCTACCTCACATGAGCTCCAAGATATGACCCCGCAAAGATCACTCATTTAATGGTTAAGGGACCTTGAGGGACACTTCAGCACAGAGTTGTTGGCAGGGATCGAACTACTGTGCGTGGTGAATGAGGTTGCCACTAGTGTTTACTTGGCCATTCGAAGCTGTTGGAACAAACGGTTTGTTGCTACTACTGACAGTTGGAAGGATATACAATATTGGTCGTTTGAATTAAGGATCAACCGAGAATGTGTTGCCAAATTTAAATGAAGTTGAATCTTTGAAAACTGAGATAGGCTTTTGTAGGCCCCAACAACACGGTCTCGTAGCACCTGATAGATTGATTCTACTTTGCATGAGCTCCGAGATATGACTCCTCAAAGATTGTCAATTTCATGTTGAAGGGACCTTGAGGGACACTTTAGCATAGAGTCATCGGCAGGGATCGAACGACTGTGCATGCCGAATGAGGTTGCCACTAGTGTTTACCCAACCATTTGGAGCCGTTGGAACAAATAGTTCATTGCTATGACTGACGGTTGGAAGGATATGCAACATTGGCTGTTTGAACTGAGGAACACTTTGAGTTCTGACATCAACCAAGAATGTGTTGCCAATTTTAAACGAACTTGAATTTCTAAAAATTGAGACAGGCTTTTGTAGGCCCCGGAAACAAGGTCCCATAGCAACTA
This sequence comes from Chamaecyparis obtusa, assembly GCA_027943335.1. Taxonomy (NCBI): domain Eukaryota; kingdom Viridiplantae; phylum Streptophyta; class Pinopsida; order Cupressales; family Cupressaceae; genus Chamaecyparis; species Chamaecyparis obtusa. The sequence goes on from BSBK01010682.1 coordinate 42,210, forward strand.
ATAGATTGATTCTACATTGCACAAGCTCTGAGATATGACCTCGTAAAGATCACCAATTTTATGCTATTGGGACCTTGAGGGACACCTCGACACGAAGTCATCGACAGGGATCGAACGACTGTGTGTGGTGAACGAGGTTGCCACTAGTGTTTGATGAACTAGAACTAATTTGGAACCAAAATGAAGAATCTATAATTCAAGATTACTAAAGAAGTTGATGAGTAGATAATGCAAGATGATTAAATCAGTTTTATGTTGTCATTGATGTCAACTAGCTTGACAGTAATTATCTTGTAAGTTACTATACCGACACATCTGAAGGAAGGTGAAAGAGATGAAGAATAGAGAAATCTACATGAGGAAGATGTACATGTCAGATGAGGATAAGGAGTACACTGAGTAACTTGTTGATGAGTCTATGACTTGATGGAATTGACTTCATTATGTTGCATTCATCTATAAAGAAGAATAGAGCTGAAAGACACAAAGCAGTGTTGTCGGTAAATGGAAGCATTTCAGTATACACCGATGGAGTATAGTGTATACCGAGCATAGTGTTAACTGAGCTTGTGTTCACTGATGCATTTCTTTGTTAACCGACAAGGAAAAAATGGAATTAAATGATTAGTTTAGCCGATAAGATTGATGAGCTGGAAAGTGTATGATTATGAGGCAACAGATAAAGTTTGTTATGAAGATCGACGGCTAACATAAATCAAAAGGATCTAATGGAGTAGATTGAAATGTGTTATTGACACATCAACTGAGGAAGCCTAAAGCGGAAAAATCTATGAATATGATTAAGCGAAAAAATCCAATGGAGGAGAAGAGAACGTTTTACATGTCTATATAAGAGACTGGAGGTTTCATTATGAAATGCAAGCCGAAAGAAGAAGAAACTACAGAATTATCACGTGAAGAAGTTTTCATGCATTCTGATCATACTAGTTAATAAGAACCAAGCTGCAAAATAGTTATCGAGCTACAAAGAGAAATTACCGATAGATAGTAAGTTAATACATTGTTGAATCTGAAGTGTTATATTGGTCAAAAGGATTTGTATGAGCAAAATATTGATCTGTAAATTTGCAATTGAATTTGTATTAAGGAAAATCATCTACTATTACATATTTAACCATTGTACACAGTCAAATCTCCTAATCGAGTGGACTAAGAAAGTCTTATGATGTCTCATTCATAGAATGAACATTGTTATCTTGTCAACCCCAGAGTGACTGCTAGTTGGATGATAACTTCTAGTCTAAAATCATCTAACAAGGTCACACCTAACAGTGTGTTTGTAAAAATTTAAGAGGGTTGGGTCTTCATCGACCTCACTTTAGAAGAGTGAACATTTTTGGGTTGCCGGTCCCAGGTGGTTTTTCCTTTCATAGGATTTCCATGTTAAATATCTTGTATTATGTGTTGATTGTGATATTTGTTTGTTATCATACTTTTCATATTACATATTAGATTTGATCGGTAATAGTTATGAGTTTAGAATTGATAATCGGTAAAAGCATAAATATTAAAATTATTTTATGTTTACCCAGCAGCAGGAATTGAAGTATTTATTTCTAAATTATACATTTTGATTTGGGATAGTGTTTAACTAATTCACTCCCCTCTCAGTTATTCCAATAGTGTTTAACCAGCCATTTAGAGCTGTTGGAATAGATGGTTCGATGCTACAAATGACGGTTGGAAAGATACGCAACATTGGCCATTTGAACTGAGGAACACTTTGAGTTCTGACATCGACCAAGAATGTGTTGCCAAATTTAAACAAACTTGAATCCCTGAAAACTAAGACAGGTTATTAGAGGCCCTGGCAACATGGTCCTATTGCACCTAACAAATCAATGCTACCTCACATGAGCGGAAAGATATGCAATGTTGACTATTTGAACTAAGGAACACTTTAAGTTCTGACATCGACCAAGAATGTGTTGTCAAATTTAAACAAAGTTGAATCTCTAAAAATTGAGATAGTCTTTTGTAGGCCCCGACAACACGGTCCCATAGCGACTGATAGATCAATTCTACCTCACACGAGCTCCAAGATATGACCCCACAAAGATTGCCAATTTCATGTTGAAGGGACCTTGAGGGACACTTTAGCATGGAGTCATCAGCGGGGATCAAACTACTGAGCGTGCCAAATGAGGTTGCTACTAGCATTTACTTGACCATTTAGAGCTATTGGAATAGATAGTTCATTGCTACGACCGATGGTTGGAAGGATATGCAACCTTGGCTATTTGAACTGAGGAACACTTTGATTTCTTGCATCGACCGAGAATGTGTTGCCAATTTTAAATGAACTTGAATCTCTAAAAATTGAGACAGGGTTTTGTAGGCCCCAACAACATGGTCCTGTAGCAACTAACAGATTATTTCTACATTGCATGAGCTCCGAGATATGACCCTGCAAAGATTGATGATTTTATGCTATTAGGACCTTGAGGGACACTTTGACATGAAATCATTGGCGGGGATCAAATGAATGTGCATGCCAAATGAGGTTTCCACTAGTATTTACTTGGCCATTCAGAGCTGTTGGAATAGATAGTTTGTTGCTACGACCGACGGTTGGAAGGATACGCAATGTTGGTCATTTGAGTTGAGGAACACTGTGAGTTTTGACATCGACCGAGAATGTGTTGCCAAATTTAAATGAAGTTGAATCTCTAAAAATTGAGACAGGCTTTTGTAGGCTCTGAGAATGCGGTCTCGTAGAAACTAATGGATCAATTCTACCTTGCATGAGCTCCAAGATAGGACCCCATAAAGATCACTAATTTCATGCTAAAGAGACCTTGAGGGACACTTCGACATGGAGTCATCGGCGGGGATCGAACTACTATGCATGCTGAATGAGGTTGCCACTAGCATTTAATCAGCCATTTGGAGCTGTTGGAATAGATAGATTGATGCTACAAATGATAGTTGGAAAGATACGTAATGTTGGCCATTTGAATTGAGGAATACTATGAGTTTTGACATCGACCAATAATGTGTTGCCAATTTTAAATGAACTGGAATCTCTGAAAACTGAGATAGGCTTTTGTAAGCCTCAACAACATGGTCCTATAACACTTAACGGATCCATGCTACCTTGCATGAGCTCTGAGATACAACCCCACAAAGATCACTAATTTCATGCTTAAGGGACCTTGAGGGACACTTTAGCACAAAGTCATCGGCGACGATCAAACTACTATGCATGGTGAATGAGGTTGCCACTAGCATTTTCCCAGCCATTCAGAGCTCTTGGAATAGACAAATCGATGCTACAACCGATGGTTGGAAAGATACGCAACGTTGGTCATTTGAATTGAGGAACACTATGAGTTCTAACATCAACCGAGAATGTGTTGCTGATTTTAAATGAACTGGAATCTCTAAAAACTGAGACAAGCTTTTGTAGGCCCCGACAACATAGTCCTGTAGCAACTGACAGATACATGCTACCTCGCATGAGCTCCAAGATATGACCCCACAAAGATCATTGATTTTATGCTTAAGGGACCTTGAGAGACACTTCAGCATGGATAGGGACATTACAAATCCATGCAAGAACATTTGATTTGATATTGCTCACTAACTCTTTACAAGAGAAAATGTTTACAAAAACTGACATGTACTTGTATAAGGACATTATATATTACAAAAATCCCACACAAAAGTAGTTGGCAAGCCGCTCAAAAAGTAGTAATTGATAGCAAGTTGGATAATGTAGATGCTTTAATAAACCACTATCTTCTTTACTCAAGCAACATATGGTTCATCTGCTCGACTAGGGCATGTTTGGGAACAGACAGTCTCCATTTAAACTCAAGTCTCTGGAAGTAGTTATATTTTTCAGTGGAGGAGATACACCCATTGAATTTGTAATAACTTCATGCTCACTGGAATTTCCATTTCTCTTCAATTGGGATACTCTTTCCAAAATTGCATCTACCCTTTTACTAATTTGGGAAATTAATGGGTCTATTTGTGGACCTCCAAGGAGTTGGTCACCTAAACGAGAACCTTGAGATGAATCAAGAACTTCTCCACAAAAGAGATCAATACCTTGAGAAGATCTCCACTTTTCAGCTAAATTAAAACCTTGGACCATAGATGGCTGCCCTTTTTTGTAAAATTGATGTAGGAGCATCCTGGGTGTAAGAGCAATCTTGCATCACCCAAAAAATATTTCTAGTTTCTTTTCAATAAGGGCTATCTTGTGCAAAGCTGCTATTTATGAAAACTTTCTATTTTTAGTAATTTGGTCATATGATCTTAGAATGTTCTAATTTCACATGTGGAGGTTCATCTTAGTCATATCAGCCTGCCAGTAAAGTTTCATTGCTAGATCAAGTCTAGTTTTGAAGATATTGAAAGTTTTCTGTATTGGCAGCAGGGTACAGAAACTTTGAACTCAGTTTTTAAGGCTTTAGAGGCCACGGATGAGGTCAAAACTTTGGCTAGTTGGAGCTTGTGCAAGTCAGGCACTATAGAGCTCCTCGTGCCCTTTTCAAATTGGGGTCATAATAGTCAATCAAGTCAATGAGTGATGACTTATGGTCTTCAAAAGTCATGCCACCTGAAATGGCAAAAAATAATTTTTCTTCAAAATTTTTATTTAGGTTTCAAAAGTTATTTTGAGCCAACTTTGATGTAATAAATTGAAAAATAAAATAATTCTAAGTTTGGTTGGCCCTTAGGGCTAAATTTCTGGAAACTTCTCGGGCGATGGAAATTTCCTATATAAAGAAGGCCCGTAGTGTTGTCTAGTAGTTTTAGGTAGATCTGGGTAATGATTCGAGGCTTTGTCCTATAGAATATTGTAAGGGGAATGCCCATGTGGCTTTGCATATTGTAATTCTAAAAAATTTTAATTCCACATTTGTGGAGATAGTAAGAAGCCCATTTTCTGTTCTTGCAAATTGTTGTTGTTTCTTTGTTTCTACTATATGTTTGTGGTATTAAGGGGAGCACCCTTCATCAAAAATGAGGAGTGAGACTACCTTTCCAAAGGTGGAAATGAACTTACATTTCAAGGATAATGTCCAACATGAGTAACTTGGTTTCCCAAGTCCCGTAAATGCAAGGCCATTGACGAATAGGCATTTCTAATAGAAATATTTGTGGTGCTAGAATGAAGTGCATGACCAAATTCTTTTCCTGCTAATGAACCAATTTGAGGCATGATTTCATTTTCTTCTTGATTGTTGCAATATTTTCTCCTCAACTGAAAATTTTATAATCAATTAATATACAATCACAGTTTTCTCTTGGCCAATCCTGTAGGCTCGTGATTGAGCCTATAGATCCACAAAAGGGTTGAAATCTGGATCTGGTGGAAGAGTAGTATTAGCAAGAAGTCATTCACTAACATCTCATATTTATAATGACTGTGTCAACACTTGACTGCATCATATAATAAGTTGAAATTAGATAATCATAAAACACTTTGTAAAGTACATCACACATATCATATACAGCCACATCAAATGAGTTCAACATCAAATGAGCTCAACATCAAGAAAGATGAGCTTCATCCCATGAAAGTAAAGGCCTAAATTTCATGGAATGAGCATATCTAACATGTACAATACAAATCTAATGCTATGGTGTGCAGACAAGTGAAAGAAGAACTGATCACAGTCAGCAAATGGTGGAAAATACATTGAATTTCATGGAAAGGGTATAGCACCAGAAGATTGGTCTTAAGGATAGGGATATCTGATAATTTGGATCATCTTATATTGTTCATTTAAAGGTTAATAAATAACTATTTAAACTTGGAAGTGATTGGAGGGTGTACACACTCAAATGGTGCACTTCTCTAAGTCATTATATCCAAGGAAATCCATGAATAGGAAACCTTAGAAAGTGACCCAGAGCTCTCTATGTATGGAGTTGAAAGATTATTTTAAGTTTTCTCTCAGCTAGAGCTATTAAGCTAATGACCTTGCTAGTCAACCACACAATGAGAGATTCAAATGAAGACAAGGGAAAGAATGCCAATATCCCCAAGAATCCAAATGAAATGCAATGCAAGTAAGCTAAGAATGAGAGTGCAAGCTATGCAAACTAAGCTATGAAATGAAGGAACAAGTATTATCGAGCCTTCCTAATTAAGCTAGATGAGGTAATCTAAAGCATAAAGGAAATCTATACTATGAATGCCATGAGAATGAAACTAGAATGCAAGAAATGAAACTATGAAAGCATGTAAAATGTAAGGCAAGAATGCTCCAAATCTTCAAAGCTCCAAAGTAACCTAGAAAACCTGCAACATAACATTAGTATTCAAAAGATGGATATGAAAATGAAGAAGAGAGCTCTTCTTTTATAGGAAATGAGGAGGAATGGACCATGGAGATTAAGAGGAAAAAGATTTAATCAATGGTGGAGCTTGAAAGAGGAGCAATCCATGTGCACAAATATCCTCCAATGAGAAAATAAGAGTTGACTTTTGTGTCCATATGAGATAAAAAGTGCTTTTTCCCTTTTTCTAAAATAAGAATAATGCTTTATTTGTGCAACTTAGGATAAGAGGAAAAGTGGGGACTTTTTATTTAATAAAAGGGGAGGAAATTCCTTTTAAATAAATAAAGACTTAGGATAAAATGGTTAGCCCATGAAAATAATTGAATAAATGATAAAATAGGATTTGATCAAGGAAATTGATATTGAGTTGAAAAATGTTGATTTTTGAAAATATTGATTTAGGGATTTGATAAATTGCAAGAATGGGGCCCAAAGTCTAGGTGACCATTTTAGGGTGCATACATTTTCCCCTCTTTGACTAATGTGAGATCAATTTGGGATCACATGTAGTCAAAGAATGGAATTGAAGTGTGAGATCAATTTTGGGATCACAAAACAACCCAGATGTGTGTTCAACGGATGGGAACACATCAGGACAAGCATAAGCATAAGTTGATTGAAAGACAAGATCAACACCATTGCTATTAAGTGATAATCAAGTATGAAAATAAGAGATAAAAATTGAAAGACAAGACCAACACCATTGCTGTTAAGTGATAATCAAGCCTCAAAATAAGGATCTCAAGCTGAGCTGAATGATAAAGCTCAATCAAAAGATTGAAACTGATAGGTACTGCCCCCTCAGAATCAAAATTGAAATCAAGTAGAGGAGAACAACAAATTGATAAACTTGATCAAGTCTCTAGAAAATCATAATCAAAGGATGGAGCATGATAGGATAACTGTCAAGCAGTGAAGATATGCCCCAGGTTGACTAGGTTTGACCAAGAAAGAATATAGATTAAAAATGAAATCAAACCTTAGAGAGATGAAGTGAATGAATATGAATGGAAGACTAGAAGTTTGGAAGATATGGGGGTGAAGAAATGAAGATGCCCCAAGAAAGATCGAAGGATTAGGCCTCAAATGGTCAGCCAACTGTGTAGAAGAAGGAGAAAATTTGAAATGCAATTTTGACTATCAAGATGAACTCAGATTTTGATTTCGATCTTGAAAATGGATCCAAGACATCAAAATTAGCTAGGGGTGTAATTTTTGTGCAATTCTGAGGTGTTTTGAAATTTGGTCAAAAAAGTCAAAATGCTATAAAAGGGGGAAAAAGTGTCATTTTCAAAATCATTTGTCTTTTAGAAATTTGAGAATTTCGAGAGCTTAGAGAGAGAAATGGCTCAGAAAGTAGGTGTCCCAGTCCACAGACATCGATTTGAGTGCTCCTGGTTGCACAACCGGCCTCCACACTATGGTGCCCCGGTATGTTTTCAAAAAAACTTACCATTTTTTGAGTCATTATGAGCGTTAATTGCATTTAAAACATGTTTTTAAATTTTCAAATTTTCAAATTTTTAGATTAGGGCAAACATTTGCGCGATACTTTAGAAGTATCATGCCCTTTGGAAGTATGTATCGCGCAATACTTTGCGGGTCCAAATAGTATTGCGCGGCTATGTAGACCAGTATCGCACAATAACTGGCAAACTATCACGTGATCCTATGCAAAGTATCGCATGCAAAGATAGTATTGCACTGTTACTGGAGAAAGTATCATGTGATACTTTAACCAAAAATAGTATAGCCCAAGTTAAAAATTTAACATTTTTTAGTATTTTTGAGCAAAATGACATGGGTCTAGACAATGTTTACATTTTAAAGATGTTTTATACTAATTTTTAGACATCCATCATGATATGTTCTAACATCTGGCTTGGGTTGATAGGTTGCAGGAGCACTTTTCAGTGCTACTCATCAAAGCACCGAAGGTGACGGGGTTATGCTTTGTCCAAGATCTGGATGATCCAGGCAAGGTAGACTTGAGGGCTATGGGCTTCGGGTATTTGTTACAGTTACCCTACATCAGAGTGGACCATGGGTTGTTGACTGTGCTTGCCAATAGATGGCATAGTGAGCACAACACCTTCCACCTGCCTACTGGAGAGGCATCCATCACACTGGAGGATGTCTATCAAATCTTACGAGTTTCGAGTCATGGAGATCCTGTAAGTATAATCATGTTTTAAAGATAGTCATAAATGTAAAGTTTCCATATAATAGAAACTGACATGATTTTTGTGATGACACTGGTATACTATGATCAAGATGCTACAGAGGGGCGACAGGCTATCCAGGGTATGTTCCAGGATGTCACCATCCTAGATAGACATGCCAGCTGGGATCATCTGATGGACGATTTTGATAGAGATTACCCAGTACCATGTATTGTTGCATCCATTTTTAGCTTGTGGTGACTAATCAGGAAAGTACTATCCAGGAAAGTACTGTACACTTTTCCTCCCGACCTCGCCGGGGTTTGGGGCCGGGTCGGGCCCCGAGCGGGGGTTTGGGGGCGGCAGCCCCTAAGAGCGGGGGTTTGGGGGTGGCAGCCCCCAAGAGCAGGGGTTCGGGGCGCAGCCCCTGAGGAAATTTTTTTTTGAGGCCGACTACTTTTTTCGGTTATTTGGACCGACTACTTATAACTCATTCTAACCCGAAAGCGGGAAAATATTGTATAATATGGCTTAGGGTTAGGGATTTTTTACGATGTATGATTTTAGTACTTGCGGCAGAGTTGGGCTATAAGGGATTACGGATTGTAATCAGGTTGTAATCACTGGATAATAATAATATTGGACTTGTTGTTGGTGGACGTAGCCCAGGGATTGGGTGAACCATGTTAAATCTGTGTGCCATTGTGTTCTATTCTGTGTGGTTTATTATTTTCTGATATTAGTTATATTTGCACATAATTGTTATTTCTGCCTTGTTAATCCTAACAAGTGGTATCAGAGCGAGGTTATTTCATTCGTTCTTTCATCTATTCTCTGAAGCAGGTCTCACGAGTTAGTGGGAGAGTCTCTCGGTTAAGTGGGAGAAATGGCAGAAGAGGGTAGGCTGAAGGTTGATAAGTTTAATGGGCAGAACTTCCAGTTATGGAAGATGCAAATGGAGGATTATCTCTATCAGAAGGATCTATGGCGGCCATTAGAGGTAGTAGCCAAGAAAGAGCAATCAATGTCTCAGGAGGATTGGGATATTTTGGATAGGAAGGCACTGGGGAGTATGCGTCTATGCCTGGCACAATCGGTGGCATTCAATATTACTGAAGCAAAGATAGCTAAAGATCTGATGGAAACCCTAGCGAAGTTGTATGAAAAGCCTTCAGCTTCAAACAAGGTATTTCTTATGAAGCGTTTATTTAATATGAAAATGGTAGAAGGTGGATCAGTTACTGATCATTTGAATGAGTTTAATACAGTTACAAGTCAATTAACCTCAGTTAAAATTACTTTTGATGAAGAGGTTAGGGCTCTCTTGATTTTGTGTTCTTTGCCAGAAAGCTGGAATGGCTTGGTAATGGCTGTTAGTAATTCTGTTTCTGGTTCTAATACCCTAAAGTATGATGATGTTATTGGTGTTATATTGAGTGAGGAAATTCGTAGGAAAAGCTCAGGGGCATCCACATCGGGTAGTGTATTGAACAAAGAAAGCAGAGGCAGAACAAGAGATAGAGGAAACAACTCTGGAAATCGTGGGAAATCAAGAGGAAAATCAAAGGGAAAGAGGTCTGAATCTAAAGGGCCAAATGATTGCTGGTACTGTGGAAAACCAGGTCATAAGAAGAAAGATTGTTGGTCTCGGAAGAAAGATCAAGGAGACAAAAATGATGGAAACAAGGAGGCAAATGTGGTAAGTAACAAATCTGAGGAGGATGCTTTGCTCTTGTCCTTAGAAAGTATTGATGATTCATGGGTTTTAGATTCTGGGGCTTCATTTCATGCTACACCCCATAGAAGTTATTTTGTTGATTATGTCCAAGGGGATTTTGGGCTAGTTTATTTGGGAGATAATGAACCCTGTCAGATTGTTGGAAAGGGAAAAATTAAGATTAAGTTGCAGAATGGGAATCATTGGCTACTACAAGAGGTAAGACATGTTCCAAGGCTGAGTAGGAATTTAATTTCAGCAGGGCAACTGGGTGATGAGGGTTGCACAGTTACTTTTAATGATAAAAATTGGAAGGTTTCAAAAGGTTCCTTAGTAGTAGAAAAAGGTGTGAAAGTAGGCACCTTATATCTTTGTACAGGTCATACTGTTCCTTCTACTTTAATTGTTTCAGAAGATAATGAATGCTCAGGAACAGTGGCTGCAGTTGAGCAGGAAGAACATCAAACTGTTGCTGTAGATTTTGACACAGCACTGTGGCACAACAGACTCAGGCACATGAGTGAAAAAGGTATGAAATTACTTCATTCAAAGAAAGTTTTACCTGGTCTGAAATGTGTCAATATGGATTTCTGTGAAAGTTGTGTTTATGGAAAACAAAAGAGAGTTAGTTTTGTGAAGAGTGGGAAGGAAAAGAAAAATGAGAGATTAGAGCTTGTGCATACAGATGTATGGGGACCAGCTCAGGTATCTTCCCTTGGTTGCTCTCTGTATTATGTTACATTTATAGATGATGCAACAAGAAAAGTATGGATTTATTTCCTTAGACAGAAATCTGATGTATTTCAAACTTTTAAGAAATGGAAATGCTTGGTTGAGACTGAGACTGGTAAAAAGTTAAAATGTCTCAGATCTGATAATGGTGGTGAGTATTGCAGCACAGAATTTGAAGAATATTGTTCCTCTAATGGTATTCATAGGCAGAAAACTGTACCAAGGACTCCACAAGAAAATGGAGTGGCTGAACGCATGAACAGGACAATAATGGAGCGTGCAAGGAGTATGAGGTTGCATGCTAGGCTGCCCAAAAATATGTGGGCAGAGGCAGTGAACACTGTTGTTTATTTAATCAATAGAGGCCCCTCTACTCCTTTGGACTGTGGTATTCCAGAGGAAGCATGGAGTGGTAAGAAGGTGAGTTATTCTTTTCTCAAAACCTTTGGTTGTGAAGCTTTTGCACTTATAGATTCTGAAAATAGAACCAAGCTGGAAGCTAAGTCAAAGAAATGTGTATTTGTTGGGTATGGCATTGATGAATTTGGTTATAGGCTTTGGGATTTTGAAAATCATAAAATTGTAAGAAGTAGGGATGTCATATTCAATGAGAAAGTATTGTACAAAGATCTGTTGCTGCAGCATGAGAAGAAAGAAAAGGACTATGTAGTACTGGATGATACTCCACAAGTTCATGTTCCAGTAGTTCCTTATGCTCCGCAACAACAGCAACAACAAATACCACACACCCCAGTGAGTGTTAGACGGTCAACAAGGCTAAGTAGACCTCCAGAAAGATTTTCTCCATCTTTGTATTCTATTCTGTTAACAGATGCTGGTGAACCTGAATGTTATAATGAAGCTGTGCAGGTGGATACAAAGCTTCAGTGGGAGTCTGCAATGACAGATGAAATGGACTCTTTGCTGAAAAATCAGACATGGGATTTATGTAAGTTACCTGCAGGTAAAAGGGCTTTACAGAATAAATGGGTTTACAGGATCAAAGAAGAGGATGGAGGTACGAAAAGATTTAAAGCCAGATTAGTTGTAAAAGGATTTGCATAGAAACATGGTATTGATTTTGATGAGATATTTTCTCCAGTTGTTAAAATGACTTCTATTCGTACTGTTTTAAGTATTGTGGCTACTGAAGATTTGCATTTAGAGCAGCTTGATGTTAAAACAGCCTTTCTTCATGGTGATTTGGATGAAGAAATATATATGGTTCAGCCACAAGGATTTGAGGTCAAGGGTAAGGAGAATTTGGTGTGCAGATTGCAGAAAAGTTTATATGGCTTGAAGCAAGCACCTCGGCAATGGTATATTAAATTTGACACTTTTATGAATGGGCATGGATATAGTCGGTGTCATTCTGACCATTGTGTTTATTTTAAGAGGTTGGATGATGACAGCTACATTATTTTATGTTTATATGTTGATGATATGCTTGTAGCTGGGTCTAACATGGATCACATTAAGGGGTTGAAACAACAGTTAGAAAAATCTTTTGCTATGAAGGATTTGGGGGCAGCAAAACAAATCCTTGGTATGAAAATTTGTAGAGATAGAAAAAATAGGAAATTGTCTCTATCTCAGGCTGATTATATTGAGAAGGTGTTGCAACGTTTCTGTATGCAAAATGCCAAAGCTGTCAGCACACCTTTGCCTGGTCATTTGAAATTGACTAAGGATATGTGTCCCAAGACACCAGAAGAAGAGACTAAAATGTCTAAGGTACCTTATGCTTCAGCTGTAGGGAGCTTAATGTATGCTATGGTATGTACTAGGCCAGATATTGCACACACAGTGGGAGTCGTTAGCCGTTATATGAGTAACCCTGGTATTGAGCATTGGAATGCAGTCAAATGGATTCTCAGATATTTGAGAGGCACATCCAGTAAGTGTTTACACTTTGGGAGTTCTACTACTACTGTACAAGGCTATGTTGACTCAGATTTGGCAGGAGATATAGATAGCAGGCGGAGTACTACAGGTTATATATTTACTGTTGGTGGGATAGCAGTGAGTTGGATTTCTCGACTACAAAAGGTGGTTGCTTTATCCACTACAGAGGCAGAGTATGTTGCTGCTACAGAGGCAGCCAAGGAGATGATATGGCTTCAATTCTTCATGGAAGAATTGGGACATCCACAAAAGGATAATTTTCTACATACCGATAGCCAAAGTGCCATTCATCTTGCAAAGAATTCTGCTTTGCACTCAAAGACAAAACACATACAGTTGCGGTACCATTTCATTCGATCAGTTTTGGATGATGGACAGTTAAGGCTGGAAAAGATTCATACTGATGATAATCCAGTAGATATGTTTACCAAGGTAGTAACAAGGGAGAAGTTGAACTCATGTTCAGCTTCAGTTGGTCTTTTAGACTGAACAAAATAAAGGAACAACTGAGTCCAAGGTGGTTCAATCCAGTGGGAGCCTCATGTGGGTAGCGGTATTGCTACAGGATCAGTCTCCAAGTGGGAGGTTTTTTAGTATAGTGTGGATACTGATCAGTCACCAAGTGGGAGATTGTTAGCTTGTGGTGACTAATCAGGAAAGTACTATCCAGGAAAGTACTGTACACTTTTCGTCCCGACCTCGTCGGGGTTCGGGGCCGGGTCGGGCCCCGAGCGGGGGTTAGGGGGCGGCAGCCCCCAAGAGCAGGGGTTCGGGGGCGCAGCCCCTGAGTAAATTTTTTTTTGAGGCCGACTACTTTTTTTGGTTATTTGGGCCGACTACTTATAACTCATTCTAACCCTAAAGCGGGAAAATATTGTATAATATGGCTTAGGGTTAGGGATTTTTTACGATGTATGATTTTAGTACTTGCGGCAGAGTTGGGCTGTAAGGGATTACGGATTGTAATCAGGTTGTAATCACTGGATAATAATAATATTGGACTTGCTGTTGGTGGACGTAGCCCAGGGATTGGGTGAACCACATTAAATCTATGTGCCATTGTGTTCTATTCTGTGTGGTTTATTATTTTCTGATATTAGTTATATTTGCACATAATTGTTATTTCTGCCTTGTTAATCCTAACATCCATCATTGCACTGGCCCTTATTACTGATAGGAGTCAGAAGGGTTTTCCACTGGGATGGGGTAGGTTGTTAGTTGATCTAGTGGCACACCCACATCGGATGGCATGGGGTCTGGCTATACTAGCAGACATGTACCACAAGCTCCATAAGACCGTTTATAGGGAGAGCAGGACATGGGTGTGTGAAGCCATTCTAGCACAGGTGTGGGCATGGGAGCACATCATGTGGTGCACCCCCAGATACATTCGAGAGAGAGGAGACATCCTTTCATTTATAAATATATAGGGTTTTTGTCATAGGGTCACAGCGGAGACGTGACTTATTATAGGAGGATACTGGATGAGCTTAGCTCATTCACATGGAGACCTTACAGGTTAGTGGAGCAGTGGGGTGATGCAGATGATGAGTTGAGTTATATGCTATGCAGCTGGCCACTGGTAGGTTGACATGCAGAGATAGTAGAGAGATTTGTCATCACTTAGGTCTGGAGGTAGTTTGGGTGCTAGCAGCAAGTATCCACTGAGACTACCACGTATGCATAGGACCAAGATGAGGAGGGTCAGGGATGGCTGCCGATGCTGGATTACCAGTAGGTAGTACAGGATATAGCTAGAGTTTGGAGAGAGCCTTGGGAGTACCTCCTAGATATGGTAGATGCTAGATCTGATGCAGCATATAGATTAGAGCGATGGAGGGTCCCATTCCCTTGATTCACTATTCTTGACACACAGCCAGTGGCTCAGGGTGATGATGATGATGGAGGAGATAGAGGAGATGGAGGGGATGAAGGGAGAGGGAGAGGGAGAGTGAGGGAGATAGGTGAGGGTTCTAGATTAGGTGGCCAGAAATGGTCATGGGGATGAAGATCAGTGACCCTTGAGGATGAGGCGAGACTAGCTCACCGATAGGTAGAGGTTAGGTAGGATCTGCCTGCAGGAGGAGAGGACCTGAGAGCCAGGATACATGCTCTAGAGGCTAAGATGTAGTAGCTTAGGATTACTATAGCTATTAGGGATCAGTAGCTAACTGATCTAAGGGCTGAGAGAGATCAGTAGATTATAGATCTCAGGGCAGAGATAGCACGGTGGGAGAGGGCAGTATAGGCTGACGCAACAAAGATCCGGAGAGAGACATCACAAGCTACCTATTATCATGGACTCTACTTACAGGATGTGTCAAAGGGTCAGAGAGCACCATCCTACTCTCAGAGGGTAGGCAAATCAGATATGGTACCAGATGCGGCACCACCTCCCCCACCACCAGGTCCTCGGGATGGTAGTAGTGAGTCCTAGGTTTAGGTTTTAGGTTTTAGATGTTTACACATATCATGAGACTTTGATCTAGATTTTGGGATCCCATTTTGTATTTGTACCATGACATTATATATATGAGATTACTGGATTTGTGATATATCATGTGTATTTGTCTCACTTGTGATGGATATATTAGTGTTTATATTGTCTTGTCATATTGCTCAAAATGTATGTTTATAAATGCTCATGTATATTCTCTCTCATAGATTATGTTTAATTCTCATGTGTATGATATAGACTCATGTTTTTGAAAATGACATCTCTTAGAATATAGATATGATGATAAGATTAACCCCTTCTGATGACAGGAATAGGTCGTGATGTGAAAGACAAGGAGCGAAAGACATGATCGAGAAAAGGGAAGGTGAGCACAGTTGACCGATAGGTCCATGAACAATAAAAGGAGAGCTCACTCCATGTGCAAGATGCAAGACTAATCTAACATGAACCTAAAATGCAAGCTACTATGAAAGTGGTTGACTTGCAAGGTCACAACGCCAATAGACATCTAATAATCATCATTGAGCTTTATTGGTAGTGTCGCAAGATCATACAATACACACTAGTATGACTATGTGAATCTGAATATGATCTATATTAGATAGAATGTGGGAATCCCACCTAGGCACCAAAGACATGTAGGTCAAGATGACTAGTGTAGTGAGGTTCCCTAAGTTTTTTATAGCAAGATTATGCTTGCATCAGGACACGAGAATGTCAAGATGGCTATAAGCATGCACTCGCAAAAAATAGTCAAGGATAATACCTTGCAGATCCAAATGTCAAGTGGAACAAGCATGAATGCTAATGACAGTTGGGATCAACAAAATATACCCACAAGTAGAAAAAGCAATAAAAAATGTACTCATGTCCTTAGTTTTCTAGCTAGGCATCATCGAAAACTATCATAGGGAGAGAACACTCATCAAAGAAATCATCATAGACAACACACAAAGAAAATAAAGTCAAACAAGTCGCAGCGAGTCAAGCGTTTAAGTGCGTGTGTGTAGGTCATAGAGTCAAACTTTGAGTATCACATCTATGAATGAGAAATATCACATCATACTAGACTGTGGGTAGGATATGTGATAAGTGTTGAGAAACACTTGACGCAAGGGTAGTGTTGAAAAACACTATTAGGGCGGTGTTGAAAAACACTAGTTGTGAAATGTCCTAAGGACCAATGCATCCTAAAGGACAAAAGCTCACACAGTTATGCCCCTTAGACAAAGACAAAGACCAATTCCAAACCAAGGTAATAAGGTCAAGGCATGATGGAGAAAGGCTAAGTGTCGAGGATGCATGCTAAGAAACAAGGGTACAAAAGCTTCAAGTAGTGCCTATTTCCAGGTTTTCACCACTTGGATTTTATTGCAATTTTTTTTCTCTTTTTTTGTATTTTTTTCTACCAATGCGCCTGTTTCCAAGTTTTCACCAAAGCACTTTTTCTATTTTTTTAAATTTTTAAATTTTTGAATTTTTTGGTAAGACATCAAAGTGCCTATTGCTAGGTTTTCACTAGGATGCCCTTTTTTCAATACTTTATATGCTTTTTAGGATTTTTTCAACATCATATATGAATTTTGTTGTAATTTTTTTAGGATCAATAAATATGTACAAAGGATGCCCCCAGATAGAATGGACATCAAACTCCCAAGCAAGATCACATCGTGTAGTCGCAATGTCTAGCAAGGTAGAGAATAAGAGGGATTAGCAAGCTGGTGGAAGAGATGGAAGACAAGAGAATGAAGGAGAATGAACGGAAGAAATCCTCAAGGGAAAACTCCTCAAGAGTACCCAAGCTAGAGAAAAATTGTTATGTAAAGCACATTTGGAGAAGCAATGAAAGGCCAGCATAGGATAAGTCACAAAAGCGTAATGAAAAAGAAGGAAAGGATGTAGTCCAAAGGGGTAGACATGTCAAGAGGCTTCATAGCATTGCATTTTACTCTTTTTTTTTTATTAGATCAAGATGAAAGGGGAAAAGGATAGCAAAAGACTAGAATGAATGGAGAAAAATAAATATGAAGGCTAAACATGAATGAAATGAAAGAAAGATCATCATAAGATAGCTCACAAGATAGCCAAATGTTCGTGTATAGGCCAACATTGTCAAGATCACAGAGAGAAGACAAAATGGATGAAATGTGTAGATGAACTACGCATGATGCCTAATTGCTAGGTTTTCATCATGGTACTTATCCAAGGCACCACAAGGGAGTGGTTTTCACCATAGGATGAATTTATTTCTCTTTACTTCTGCTACCAAGGCACCTATTTCTAGGTTTCCACCAAGGCACATTTTCAATTTTTTCATTTTTTTTGTTTTCTTTTTAAATTTTTCTATTTCTTTTTTTTTTGGAAGAAGGAAAGCTTTTAGATAATGCTCCTTGAAAGGATAAACCATGATATTCCAAGGATTCAAAATGATATGCTCAAAGATGCTGATAGGGAAAGGAAGATGGAAGAGAAAAATGGATGATAAGGTTTTATGTAAAGCGAGTGAGGTTGGAAGATAGGAGGAATAGGCAAATGAGGAAAAAGGATAGAAGGTAGAAGGATAATGAATGGAAGGATTGTGAAAGGGTAGATGGAAAAGAAGGAAAGATCAACATCAACACACACCTTGAAGGGTGCTGAGAGGATGGAGGAAATGTGAATGAAGGAATATGACAAGGAATATGGTGAATGTTTAGCAGAGGTTGCGATTCAGGCGCATGGAATGGAAGAATGTTTTTGGAAAAAGATGAGGCAGAAGCCTTTGGAAGCTTGAATGTCAACTTCACTTTTTGTTCAATATTAAACTCTTTCAAGAGAGACTTTGGAATCCATATAGCCTTAGGCTTTTCATTTCTTTTTGATGATTTAGAGAGAATATCTTCAATGGTGGATTTTGGAACCCATACTTGTCTTGTATTTTTCTTCTTAGATATCTCTTTTGACTTTATGTATCTATGTCGATTAGAGGAGACATGGTGATCTTCTTTTTTTTATGGATTCTTGTATTGCTTCTTTTTCTTGTATTGAACATTCAAGTTACTTCCAAAAGAATTAGGACTTGTGGAAGAAGGAGGATATGATTGGTTTAGATGGGTGGGTGGATGAAAAGGATTCAAGGGTCTGAATCTGTGTTGATCTTGGGGAAAGATAAGAGATGGAGGGACATAAGGACCCAATATGGATGATGAATTAGGAGAGTTAGGAGGGGAAAGTGAAGGGACATAAGGGCCCAAGATGGAAGGAAGATGTGAAGCCCTTAGTATTGGTGGAGGAGGTCCAAGGATGGATGTGGAAGATACAAAAGGATAATCAATAAGTTCATTAGCATCTTTTGGATGAGCATTAGAATTTGCAATAGGATCATGAACATCTTGAATATGAGAAACTTCTTTGATAGGATTGTTCGGAGCTTGCAAAGACTTAGGAAGAGTAGAAAGTGGAAGCGAACATGGAGTGGTAGAACAAGAAGATGGAAGACTTTGATCTTGACAAGGATCTTTGGTTATCATAAGTGTATCAACTTTATTTTGATTTTCAATAGGCTTAACATTGGAAGTAGCAACACTATTTTCAATAACCTTAATGGAAGCATCATCTTTAGAAAGTGCAAGTGTGGTAAGGTTATTTCGATTATCAATAAGCTCAACGGTGTGAGTAGTAGCTTGATCTTGCTTAGGAGAAGACTTAAGACATGGTGGAATAAATGGGGAAGGGCGTAAAGGACCAAAGAATGATGAAACAAATGGGAGATATTATGAATAGGATTGGACAACATGGAGGGTTCTTGATCTTGATCTTTTTTTATGTTCTTTTATTTATCATTTTTGGAGTCCTCTTGACATGGGGCCACTTCTAAGGACAAGGAAGCTTGTTGAAATTGTATGGAAGACTTTGGAAGAGATGGTGAAGGACTAGCTGAAGTAGGCATTGTAGCATATAAAAGCTTAGGCTCTTTAGCATTATTGAAAGTATTTTCAGCCAAGTGAAGGTTAGCTTTAGTTTCTTTAAGAGATAGCCCTTGAGGATAACTATAGGGAACTGCATGAAAATCATTAGGATCTTTGTTGGATGAAGAATTTGTGATAGATTTGGAAGACTCAGAAGCCTTAGGAAATGTACAGGTAGTAGGGGCTGGAAGGGAACCAAGGGAACCATCACAAGACAAAGGTTCAACATTAACATGATCTTGCTTGAGAGTGCAATCTTTATTTTCAGCATTGAGAGTCCTTAGATGAAGGATTCTTATAATATTTATGTTTCAAATTAGGATGGTACATTTTATATTCCTCAATAGAAGTAGATGTATCATCTAGGTATTGTTCATAGAAATCATCAAAGTCTCTTTCAAAATCAAAATCATATGGATCACCATCATGATCTATCCAATGTGATGACCCATTTCTAGTAAGCATGAGCACATGACTAGGAGGACTCTTAGGAATAGAGGTTTCATAGGTATGACTATATGGTTCATCATCATAGCCATCATAATAGTCATCATAGTCATCAAAGATGGGTGTGTCACTCTTCGTGGGAGAGGTATCACAAGGATTACTATATTGCTCATATTGAGGAGTAAGACTCTTGGGAGAAGTAGAAGAGGAATGAGATTGTGAAGAAGAAGAAGGTGAGGACCTAGTAGAGGAATAAGACTTGGATAATGAGGAATGTGAATAATGTCTAGAAGAGTCATGATAAGACTTGGAATGCGAAGAAGAATGAGAAGAATTAGAAGATGAAGAATGTTTGGAAGAAGGTTGTGATATGATCATGTCTATGATCCTAGCAAAGGCGTTTGATTCAATCATCTTTTCTTTTATTTTTTCTTTAAGTTTGTCACACATGAGATATCCAAAAGGACTATGGGAGGAACAAAATTCTTCAAATTGAGCAATGAGTTCGAGATCATCCATTCTTAAGAGAGGTTCCATAATAAGGTAGTTGAAATTCATGGTTGTAGAAGAGGAGGAATCAAGCATGGAAGAAATGAATAGAAGAGACGAAATAGAAGAAAGTAAGACTAGAAAATAAGAGGAAAAGAATCAAGAAGACATGAAGAATTTAGGAAGAAGCATGAAGAAAGAAGAGAATGGATGAAAATGGGGGACTAGGAAGACATGGGAGATGTAGAAGAAAGAAGACCAAGAGTCATTTTGTGCAAATTGATACCATTTGAGTTCATTTGGATATTGAGCAACATGTCACAGCACCTAAGATCTGAGATCTGGACTGAATAAGGAAGACTGGAAGTGACACAAATCAACTTCAGATTGCAAGCAATAGTGAGACAACAAAAGGAGTCTATGCAATAGTTACTAGGCAAATAGTGTGACTCTTAACCAGTGAACGTGAAAAAATCAGTTTTGAAAGCAATTTGGTCAATGTTGTAGGTTACAAGTTTGATCTCAAGCATAGTGACAATAGTAAATAGACAAGTTTGCAAATAGTATGTGATCAAACATGTTATAAAACACTTGAAACAAGGGCAAAAGCAACGTTGCCAAGACAATCAATTTTGATATCAAAGCAATAAAATCCTATGAATGCTACCATGATGTTTGAATGTTTGAGAATCTTTACACAGGTAGATCACAGCGAGAACACTTCAAGCACTTGCTACCTAGAAGGACAAAGGCTCAATACTTAACAACTTGGCCCACACTTGATGCTCCATTGCCTCACACAAAGTGGTTTCCCACAATAGATATTGGCTTTGTCATGGAAGTGCCAAAGACACAACCAAAGGAACACAGATGGTGAGTAATCTTGGGGTGATCCGGGTTATTCCACTTGGATCAATCCTTGCACCAAGAAGTGAAGCGACAAAATAGGGTGGCTTCTATCTAATGGTTCTTAATAAGGGCTTCTGTTTTTAGTACCCCTCTTGCTCCTCGAAAAGGACTAGGACCTTGCGGCCACAAGACTACCTTAAGCATTCTTGCTTGACATTTTCCTCATGGTTACAATCCCACAAGCTACTCACATCAAGCGAAGACAAGTGCTACGTCTACCAAGGTTTTGTGTCCTTGATAGCCTTGAGTTTATAGTGGGTCAGAATAGCTGACAAAAGGCTTGTCCCCACTTGGGTCATTCCTCTTGATTGCTCAAGAGTAGGCCCGCTAAAGGATTCTAACAACTAAACAAAAATGGATCAACTTATGAGGTTCAAGGTTTTTGTTTCACCATAAGGGTGAAGAGCATACTCCCCTATCTCAAAGTTTTTCCCAAACACACCAAGAAGAGTTCAATTACCCTCTTGCTTTCAAAATCCAAGGATGGGTCAAGATTTTCTGGTTCACCACAAGGGTGAAGAGCATACTTGTCTTACCACCCAATAATTCTTACAACAAGATATTATGTTCCTATGAAATGAAACAACTAGAAATTACCACACTTGAAAAGAAATAAACAACAAGCACTTATTTTTTTTAATTTTTATAATTGGGTAGTCCTACAAAAAGAATTAGTAGCCCTTGTGCATTTGAAGCTTTGACATGCATTCTTTTAAGAAAATAATCAAGCAATGAGAGCACCTAAAAGCACAACTTGTTAGCCCCAAAATGGTTAGCACATCAAAAATTAGATAATCTGCAAGTAAAATAGCTGATCAAATGGCAAAATTTGAAAATGAAACCAACATGGTTGGATTAGGCTCGGAAAGAGCTTTCCAACGATATATCATACTTAAATTTTCGATACCATATGTGAAAATTTCTCAAAAATGGGTGTTAGTTTTCTAGAGCGCGGATTTTGAAAACGCTGAAAATTTTCAAAAAGATAACAGAAAACCTGAAACTTTGCCAGAAGAATCACACGATACTTTATAGTATACTGGGGCGATAATATATTTCTAGGTGATACTTTATTGTACCTGTAGGCAATAGAATGTTCCAAATAGTGCGATAGAATGTCTCAAACAGCACGATACTTTAACTAGTAAAGTATCGCACCACCATACAAAAACTATCATGCAATACTGGCAAACTATCACGCGATAATCTGAGACTGAAAAACTAGAGAGCTGAAAAAGATGCTAAGATATGATGAAAAATTGATGGAAATGCAGAAATTAAAGGACAAAACAATAATGTTCTACCCCACGGTGGGTGCCAAAAATGTACACACTCAAATGGTGCACTTCTCTAAGTCATTATATCCAAGGAAATCCATGAATAGGAAACCTTAGAAAGCGACCTAGAGCTCTCTATGTATGGAGTTGCAAGATTATTTTAAGTTTGCTCTCAGCTAGAGCTATTAAGCTAATGACCTTGCTAGTCAACCACACAATGAGAGATTCAAATGAAGACAAGGGAAAGAATGCCAATATCCCCAAGAATCCAAATGAAATGAAATTCAAGTAAGCTAAGAATGAGAGTGCAAGCTATGCAAACTAAGTTATGAAATGAAGGAACAAGTATTACCGAGCCTTCCTAATTAAGTTAGATGAAGTAATCTAAAGCATTAAGGAAATATATACTATGAATGCCATTAGAATGAAACTAGAATGAAAGAAATGAAACTATGAAAGCATGTAAAATGTAAGCCAAGAATGCTCCAAATCTTCAAAGCTCCAAAGTCACCTAGAAAACCTGCAGCATAACATTAGTATTCAAAAGATGGATATGAAAATGAAGAAGAGAGCTCTTCTTTTATAGGAAATGAGGAGGAATGGACAATGGAGATTAAGAGGCAAAATATTTAATCAATGGTGGAGCTTCAAAGAGGAGCAATTCATGTGCACAAACATCCTCCAATGAGAAAATAAGAGTTGACTTTTGTGTCCATATGAGACAAAAAATGCTTTTTCCCTTTTTATAAAATAAGAATAATGCTTTATTTGTGCAACTTAGGATAAGAGGAAAAGTGGGGGCTTTTTATTTAATAAAAGGGGAGGAAATTCCTTTTAAATAAATAAAGACTTGGGATAAAATGGCTAGCCCATGAAAATAATTGAATAAATGATAAAATAGGATTTGATCAAAGAAATTGATATTGAGTTAAAAAATGTTGATTTTTGAAAATATTGATTCAAGGATTTGATAAAATGCAAGAATGGAGCCCAAAGTCTAGGCCACCATTTTAGGGTCCATACAGAGGGCACCGATTTGAGAAACCCTTGGTTTAAGGGTGTCAAGAGACCAAATTTGGGGTTTGGGGGGGTTATAGGAGGTCAGTGTATAATTCCTTTGGTATTTAGAGGTTTTATGACATAATAAGACACTGAATATAGTTTTAAGTCTTGGGGTTAATTATTTCATATAGTTCCTTTGTTAAATCACTCACTTTTTATGTATTTTTGGAGCCATAGGGGTGAGCAGCAGTACATGCTCCAAAACAACCATATATTTCCTTTGGATATGACAATGTACTAAGAAATGGGTACTCGAAAAAGTAATTTTTTTGATTAGTCCTTTGGGAAGTTTCAGAGATAAGTTACATTTTCCTTCATTGTAGGGCTACTAGACAGGGCAATTCATTGATCCATCCCCTTTATGTATTTTTTTTCACTTGGGGATGGATCCAAACCTTTTAAATTAGTATTCTTACATTATAAATGCAAGAAATAAGAAGAGTTTGCAAGTTGAAAGTGATTGAAGGAGTTTGATGAGTTTGAAGGGTGCATACGGGTCATCAAATTAGTGCAAGGGTACAACAGTAGACATTCTAGCCTTTGGAGGGGGGTATTTTATGAATGAATCCATCATAGGATGGTCAAATGATGGTGAATCAACTTTAGTTCAGTCTCTATGGTGCTGGGAGATGAGACATTGGGCGAGCCCTAGTTTCTAGGGGTTTTGGGACCAATTTGGGGCTTTTACATCTAAAAGTGTCAAATATTCAAATTGATGGTAGAATCCTCTAATTAGAGTCATTTTAAGACATTTTTGAAAGTGGAAAGGTTTGGGAGTGAGTCCTTAATAGGGCTTCTTTGTTAATTGAGCCTATTAGGCCTAGTTGGGAAACATAAATCAACAATTTTAAGGTGTGATGTTCCAAAACACATAGTCTCTATTTTGACATATGTTATGCAACTTGAAAAAGGGTATTCACCTACTTTTATCACCATTTGAAGAGGTGATCAATAATTTGGTTGATGGTCCAACCAATTGGCAAGCTTAAACAAGCATGAACCAAGAACTTGTTTGATATGGTGGATATGGAGTTGCTGAAGGAAACCTAAGGTGTGGAGTCTTAAAGAAGATGGTATGAAAGGAGAGAATGAAGTAAAGGATTCTCCAAAGATGATAAAAGAAAAGAAAGTGATGTTCAAGCCCACAAAGGATTTAGCAGTTAAAGCAATGAAATCTGAGAATACAAGGTGTTGAAATAAGTGCATCCCTCCAAGGGAATATCCAGTGTTGCCATGGATATCATGGAGAGCTTCATGATTGATATTTTTGATAAGATTACTCTTGAGGCTACTTCTTTTCTAAAATATAACAAGATCATGACACTTTCCTCTAGAGAAATTGAGATTGCTATCAAGTTTGTTTTGCCTGGAGAGCTGGCTAGGCATGTTGCTTCTGAAAGAAGTAAGGCTGTTACCAAGTTTCCTACTACTCTGGTTTAGGTTTTGTTGGAAGATTTTAGGTTTTTTGTATGTGGTGTTTATGGCAGGTTTGTTTAGAAGTTGGTTTTGGATTGGGTTTATGTTAAAATGGGCTTGTTTGGATGTTTTGAGGTAGAAGTGACTGTGAGCTGAATGTGTGGAAGTTAATGTTGAACTGGGATCTTAGTGTATGTAAAGAATATATGAATTATGCTATGTATGTTACATTATGAATATAGTTTATGGTTATTATTGTACATTATGCTATATATGCTGTAAAAAATCTTTGAACTATAAGATTTCTATTATAAGGATGTGGTTATTGTATAGATTTCTCATTTTAATAACTTGGAGTTTAATTAATTTAGTCATGTGAAAGGGTTATCTACTGCTCTAGATTATGCCTGAAGAATCTATTTGTTATAAGATTTATATTATAAGGATCTAGTTATTGGAAACAAGTGCATTGTAAGGTGTTAGAACCTTAATTAGAGTTGTGAAGTCTGGTTTGAGTTTTGATGTGGTAGAGGCATTAGGTACACTAGGTGGCCTAGGAGGGCACACTATCTAGATAAACCAAAATGTAAACCTTCCATTTCAGAGAGGGAGAAGTTGGAAAGGAAATGAGATAGTGCATCCTTGAATTGAGTTGGTTCCTTAAGGCTCTTCCATGGCCTTCCAAGTATTATGTGCTTGCAAGTCATTGGCATAACAACATAAAGTTTTTATTATTAATAATGACAAATATTTTTACAACTCAGCTCAATAGGAGCACTAGAGGAAAGAGTTGAGAAGAGAAAACCTTCTGGTATTGCCCCAAAAAATAGAAGAGAAAGGTTGTCATTAAATGTTACAAACTTCCCATTATACATACGGGGTAATGCATGAGCAATTTATAGTCCACCCAATTTAGAGTGCTATATAAATTTGACATGTTATGATATTTTGTATCTCTATTTAGTCCAATGAACCAATTGGGTCTGCCCTACCCTTGATTGTCTCAAGTATTGCCTCGTGGTCTAACTCACGAACCTTCCAAAGAGTTTTATTTTGTGGTCTTCCTCCATATCTGATGAAGTGGAGATTTTATGCAACGTGAGGTTTGAATAATGAAGAATCTTTCTGTGTGTCTCCCAATCCTTGAACAACCACAACCTAGGATTCTTCATAGCATACCGTCTAAGCCATGTACAAGTTACAACTACTACTCCTATAGGGTATTCTAATTCTTCACCATCGATAACTGAGTGATCCAATTTCTTTTTTGCCTCAACACAATGACACAAATAATAATTTGCCCTTCTTCATTTTCTTTAGGTGCAATAATAGAAAAAACATGGCCTGTAATGATATAAACATAATGAGGACATTAATTTACTGAATATTTATGATAAAGTACTAAATTTGAGATTATTTGTATGTGGAAAATAGAGACATGGTTTTACTAGATCAAATAAGCAATCAAAGTTAATGGATGATTCCATTTCTATCAGTTGTAGTGATTCATGGGGATGATAGGAGGCAAGTGGACTCAAAATACGTGTATACCATTTGTCAACCCATTCCTTTGACTCACACCCATCCCAATCTTCATCTACACATGATGAACAAAAGTACGTCATATGTCATGTGTGGATACTCTATGAACCTGCATTACAACTTCTAAAAGAGTGTAGCTCACTCGATCCTATCAATGTACAACAATCCTCATATGGTACAATGTTAGTTTCATCCATCAACCAAAAAAATCTACGAACCATAGACTCACCTTCATTACTTGGACCCATTGTAGCGTTACACCACTGGACAATACATCTCGCATCTGACAATGTTGCTTTCTCTTTATACTTTAATTCTTCACATGCTAAGGCTCTTTTAATACATGCACCTACGCCATTGTGCTCTCCCTTTCCATGATTGGCCTCTGTGAAATTCCAAATATATTGAATTCCAGTAATCTTATGCATCCTGCACAACCAATAAAACATCCAAGAATTCTTGAATTGTGATGCACAATTATCTGACCATATGATATGTCAATGATATTTTATGCCCCTGTTTGCCAAATGACCATAAAATAGTTGAAAGAAACCATGTACAAACTTTGTAGAATGTGAGTGATCATCACTGATATAAAAATGATACTCCCTCAATATCTTCGTGTTCTCCTCTGTACTATCTGGTGCATGCATGAATGCTATATGAACAAATATAGCAACTTGTTGAGAGCTGTAATACTTTTCTTGCACCTCCTTCTATGGTTGTAGTGTGTAGTTCTCTGCAAAGTTCACAACTAAAAAAATGGTATCAAGTGGGAATGTGTCCTTGCACAACTTGAATTGCATATCCAACCATCGCGCTCTATGTGTATGCCTTGCATACTCATAAATAATTTTTTTAGAAAAAAATTCCATGAATTGATACACTGGAATTTTTTCAATTACTAAATCACATCTTTTAGCCTCTTTTCCATCTTTTAGATTGTATGTCACAGTCTTATATTTTCCAAATTCCACTATTTCATTACCGATTGCATCCGTACTCTCCAATTGTTGACAAATTGGCAAACATCGCAAACCTCTGCAATCTATGCATGTACCATTCAAGTGAGAGAGCTTGTAAAATTGTTGACCATCCACTCTTTCACATAAAATGGTAGATATTCATTCCCTTGAAGATCTAGGTGAGACATTTATGTTACAATCCGCAAAACATTGTTAGAGTGCAAATCTACACATATATTCCTATAAACTTCAAAATGGTTAGAAAATTCAATATGTACCCTACAACAAGAAGTTGTGCGTGGGTGATTTATCTTCACATAAAAAGGTTTACACATTTCAAAATATCTCTGACTAATTTTAATTTGAGGATACATATGCATAAATTTTGCAAAGAATTGTGTCTGAGTTGAATCCAAAATTTTTTTTGGAATTGGAACATGAATTCGACTACCAATCCTCCTTACAACATCTTTTTGATTAGGAGATACCCGTGTATTATTCTTCCAAAATTCTTCAATCAAAGATTTCAAAGCTTCAACAATTGTTTTATATTTTCGCAGTAGTTTATCGTAAAATGCCCATAACTCATTACTATTTGGATCTTCCACTCTTTGACGCCTTCCCAGGGCTCTCATTAGAGACTTTCTACTTATTTTCAATGTTTTGCTTGTCTTTCTAATGAGTCAAGATTCTTTATTTGAGTTCTTACTATCATTGATGTAAGTACACATTATGTGACATTAGTATCTTTCGTGCGTGATGTAGAACCCACATTCTCATATGCAGTCATTAGATTCTTTACAATAGATTTTTCACTCAACTCATCCATCATTCTTAGCCCAAGAATCTTCATGATGGGCCTAAATTTCAGATTTCTCATCATTTCAAAAAATAGTTGACATCTTCCTATCATGTTTAAATTCTCAAAAAATGATCTCCAAATATGATTAACATTTCTTTGACAAGTACGCTTGGGAATCTTGTCAGGCATTGCTTGCAAAATGTTAGTATCAATATCAATCAAATATTTTGGCTTTCTATATTTAATAATTCTAAGAGCATCAAAAATATTATGTGTGAATTGTGTACCATCTTGAGTTCCTTCAACATGAGACGATGTTGTGCCTACACCTTGGGATGTAGATAATGGTGTGCCTTCAACATGATAGAAGGGTGTGCCCACACCTTCGGAAGTAGACAATGGTGTGCCTTCAACATGATACATTGGATGATGATGTCTCTTGAACTTGGGAACTCATAGTGATGTCCCCGCATCTTCATAATTCAATTTTTTCGTTGCACTCAAGTTTCTCATTCGTTGTCTTTTTTATTCCAATTCCAATTCTCTCTTACTTTGTATTGATGTTTCATGTTCCTCATCCAAAGAAAAATCTTCTTCTATGGCATCTAATTTTTTTTGTTCACAAAGTTGTCTCATTCTTTCCTTTTTCTTCTCTTTGTCTCTTTCATGCTCTTCTAGTGTTAAATTCTTTGCTTGTTTCCTTGGCATGATGATGATTTCTACATATGAATTGATTATAATTTTAAAAATATAGTATAAATGTAAAACAATAAGTCAAATTATAATATAAACCTCTTACAATATGACAAATTATAATATAAATTTATTACAATTATATCAAATTATGTATTGAACAAGTCTATATCATACCAATTATAAACCAAAACACTCTTTATTCACATTTGACATGTAAAAAACTAAAAAACTTACCTCAATCGATAAATTTCAGTGATAATGATTAACTTTCACAATTCGTTGTTGATTTTTAAACAAAAAGATGGTGCAAATTGATAGAATATGCTTCTTTGTCACTATCAACATCATGAAAAGAGAATACTTGTCAGATAACATGCAGAACTCAGACAGCAACATAAAAAGTGGGCCTCTTTCATGAGATCCTTGGCAAAGAAGAATGTTTATTTTACTTTTGCATAGCGCGAGTGCGCTATAATGCAAGTGCGCTATGCACCACTAAAAAGTGTTATGAATACTATTAAATAGGGCGTGCACCCTATGTAAAAAAATAAAAAGGGAAAATATTAAGGGTATGGGGGAGGGAGAAGGAGAGGGGGAGAGAGAGAGAGAGAGAGAGAGAGAGAGAGAGAGAGAGAGAGAGAGAGAGAGAGAGAGAGAGAGAGAGAGAGAGTAGGAGAGAAGGAGATGGGATAGAGAGAGAGAGAGAGGGTGAAAGAAGGTAATCAGGGAAAATATAGAGGGTAGGAAGGTGGTGTTAGGAATGGGAACACTGAGAGGGGGGGTGAATCAGTGTTCACTAAACTTTAACTTTTCCTTTTAATCTTTATGCTTAACTTAAATGCTTAAGTACTAAATTAAAAATTCACATAAAACATGAAACATAAGAATAACACATGACACCAATATGGTTACAAGGAAACCCAAATAGGTAAAAACACAAGTGGGAATTGACACCCACTAATATTCTGCACTAGTGTTTTGTGATCCTTGCTAGAAGACCCTTTACCCTGTTAGGAGTAGCTTTACAATGCTTTTAGTATAGTAGACCTGGTTAAGGGTTGAACCCTACTAGGAGTCTTTTACAATGATCCTTGTTAGGGGAGTGGACTCACTATCCTAGAGCTCACTGCTCAAATGATGAAGGCTACAACCTTCTACTATCAAATACACACTATATCTACTGGGTGAATTGTCACTGTGACACTACTTTTCAGATCAGTTCCTTGGTGCACTCATGCTTTGACCTCTAGCAAAGCTCTAATACATCATATGCTAACTTCACATACCTCTACTCTTCTTATCATAACTTTATTACTACTTTCATACTAATTACAATGGGCGCATCTTATATTTATATGCTCATACAAACAAAACAATTAGGTTGGCCCTATAACTAATTACAAACAATGCTTCCAAATGAATTGGCTTAAGCGTGCTTACAATTATACATGTACATATTTTAGAAACCTAAATACAATGGGTGCATAGCCTCTACAACATTAATTTACAATCATAATCCAAAATAGTCACTGTCGGCTCTATGCTCTGTTTGCTACTGGCACACACTGGCTGTGCATCTTCAACTAACTGTAACTTCCACATCTTTGCATATCTACTTATGCACTCATAGACTAAGCATAAGTATAGTCTAACAACCTTAACTTCTAGGGTGCATACCTTAATTCATTTGTACACATGTGCGCTAATGCTCTGAGTCTTTGGTGCTCTGTGTGTTGTCTAGTCTTCAACACTTAACTGAATTCTGATCTCTACAATTGGTGCATTGACTCCAAACTGCTATATGACTTTGTTTCCATAATGACAACACTATATCTAGTCATATAATTTAGTATAGACAACTTTCCAATAATCTCTCCCTTTGTCATTGATGGCAACAAAGGAATATGGCCAAGTTTCTAACTATCCCTTTACACAAAACATTTTGTCTTCTATACATCTTTATACATAAACTTATATCTCCCTATACATCTTATATACTCCATATTCTATACAACTCCCCCTTTGAAATTAATGACAAAGGTGCATCAAAAACTTTATCTACATACACTTACTGAGGGAAAACATTTGGATATGCAATCTTGAGTTTCTGAATCTCCTTCCAAAAATTTATTAAGGAGTTAACTATCTGTAGATGGGCACATAGTGCATATTGAAGCTTCTCCATCTTCTCCAATTATATGCTCAGACCTTGATCATAGGTTATCATGGTCGCATCAATCTCCTTTATGTTCTAACTGAGAATGTCTAAGGAAGGTGCAAGAGCATTCCTTAATTGGGTCTGTCTAGACCTTATCTTCTCCATTTCTTTTTTTGCCTTTTCAATTATGTCTATCTAACCTTGATAGACATTACTGCATATGTTCACATCAGTAGATGTGACTAGCACTAAATTCTTCACCTTTTCAATCATTGCCTCTGCATCTTTGATCTTCTTAAGATGGGCATTAGTGAACTTATCCTGATCCATGGATTCTGCAATGATTTTCCTTCCTTGGTCTGTAAACTCCTTCAATGATGCTTGACCAGACTTAAGAGAGTTCAAGTCTAGTGCAAAATTACTCATCAATTCATTGAGTCTCTTCTTCAAGTACTTCTCTTCTACCACTAAGGCCGCAGATTTTTCTAGGCTTGAAAAATTTACTTTGAATTGTGAGATGATTGTGCTCACATCATCAACCGAATGTACATTTACCATCTTCTTATCCTCTAGCAGCAAACTATTAAGAATATTTATTGATTCCACTAGGAGGGGATTCCTCATTACTTGCTTCTCCTTAACCTTCTCCATAGCTAGGACATTGAACTTAATTAGGTCTTCTTCCTTCCAAGAATCCAAACTACTAGTGTCTGGTGTCAAACTTGACAACAATGCTGAGGAGGGAGTGATGGGAGTGTTGTCCATCATCTCTTGCTTCACCTTGAATATTTCAAAAGAAGTTTCTTTTTCTTTTTCCTTTACTTCTTATTTCTTTTCTACTCCTTTCTCATCAGATATGTCTTCTATGAGAACTTCTTCTTGCTAAGTGGGAGGTGTATTGTTGCATAAGATGTCTGCTTCCTCAGTACTAACAAATGCTTCCTCAAACTTGTCCAAGTCCTTATCAGTAGCTGCCATGGTTATTTCCACATTATCTATGATAATTGTGTTGGCTTTGGGTGATTCTATTATGGGCGTAGAGTGATCTACTTCTAATTGAACTTCTACTATGGGTGTTGAATCCTAAGGACCTATCATTGGCATATAGGAGGTCTCTGCTACTTTTCCTTTCTTATTTGATGCATGAGTGGGCACAGTAGGTAGTCTTATCTGTTGCTCCAAGAGTACTTTCTCAAAAGCTTTCTTTATTTCCTAAGTTATCAGGGCATAGTCCTTGTTCATGACATGCAAAGTTCTTATTTTTGTTCTCAAGTGTGGCTTTACCAATTTTAATATCAGTGCTTCTTCTTTGGAACATGCTGGTAAAGTATCTTGTAACACTTTTTGTCTTATTCTAATATCCTCTTCATTTGTTTATCTCTTTAGGTGTTCTAAAATATTCCACACTTTGTAACGAACAAAGGTCTGCATTTCAAGAACTATTTTCTTGAACTTGATCATATGTTTGATAATCATGTTATGAATTTCTAACTTATCAATTTCACTATATGTCTCATAGAACTTTCCTACCTAATCAATTCTGCCCTCATCAATAATTCTTGCGCTCAAAGTTTTGAGACTTCGTCTGAATCCTACCTTAGGAGGTGCTTGAATGTTTCTCCTGCTCTTGTAGCTAGCGAGGATGGATGACTAGTTCTTACTTCTATCTTCCTTTTGATCATTGGTTCATACTTCAGAGGAGCAATATGATCACTGAATTCTTTGGGTGCAAAAGGAATGTCATCATCTTTTTCAATCTTAATCTTCTTCATTTTAGGATCTTCCTATTCTTCCTCTACTATTGTGCTCTTCAATTCTAGGGAAATCTTCTCTTCCCTTTCCTTGTCAAGATCTTCTTGTGATGCACCATGTATCGTCAAGATTTTTGATGTAACTTTTACAACCTTTCTTTTTGTTGCAGCACTATTCAGCTTAGCATCAACTTCTCTAGTTTTCTCTCCATAGGTTCCCCACCTAGGTTCATTATCATCTTTAGGGGCTGATAGCAGTACCTGTGCATAGGCTTCAAGAATTTGTTCCTCAACTTCATAGCCAAGTAGATGAATCCACTTAGTTCTAGGCTCAACAACTTCCATACAAGTAGTATCAATCTCCACCATGAAGCATATTGAATCTTTATACTTCTCCACAATACTCTTAGGAATTTTGTACCTCATCTGCATCCTTGCTCTGAAGGTCTTCAATTCCAAAGTAATGAAATCTTTAAGTGTGCTTTTTGTGGATGCCTTGTATGATATCTGAGGCATGGTAGGAATGGACTTGTCTAGATACAAGTCAGACACTTTACCAACTATATGAAGGTATATATACATGATAAGGGACCCAAACCTATGTTGGAATAACTGAGAGGGGGGTGAATCAGTTAAACACTATCCCAAATCAAAATGTATAATTCAGAAACAAATAATTCAATTCCTACTACTCGGTAAATATAAAATACTTTTACTATCTGTGCTTTTACTGATTATCAATATTAAACTCATAACTATTATCGATCAAATATAATATGTAATATGCAAAGTATGATAACAAACAAATATCACAATCAACACATAACACAAGAGATTTAATGTGGAAACCCTATGAAGGGAAAAACCACCTGGGACCGGCAACCTAAAAATGTTCACTCTTCTGAAGTGAGCTCAGTGAAGACCCAACCTTGTTAAAGGTTTACAAACACACTGTCAGGTGTGACCTTGTTAGAGGATTTTAGACTAGAAGTTATTGTCCAACTAGCAGTCACTCTGGGGTTGACAGGATAACAATGCTCATTCTATGAATGAGACATCATAAGACTTTCTTAGTCCACTCCATTAAAGATTTGACTGTATACAATGGTTAATTATGTAACAGTAGTTGATCTGCCTTAATACAACTTCAATTGCAGATTAAAGACTAATATTTAGCTCATACAAATCCTTCTAACCAATATATCACTTTAGATTCAATACTGTATTAACTTATTGTCCATCAGTAATTGCTCTTAGTAGCTCAGTAATTGTTATGTAGCTTGGTTCTTAATAATGAGTATGATCAGAATGCATGAAAACTTCTTCACGTGATAATTCTATAGTTTCTTCTTCCGGCATACGATTCATAATGAAACCTTAGTCTCTTATATAGACATGTAAAATGTTTTCTTCTCCTCCATTGGATTTTACCGCTTAATCATATTCACAAATTTTGCTGCTTTAGGATTCCTCAGCTGATGTGCCAATAACACATTTCAATCTGTTCCATTAGATCTTCTTTTAATTATGCTAGCCGTCGATCATCATAACAAACTTTATCCATTACCTTGTAATCATACACTTTCCAGCTCATCAATCTTATCGGCTAAACTAATCATTTAATTCCATTCTGTCCTCATCGGTTAACAAAGAAATGCATCGGTGAACACAAGCTTGGTTAACACTATGCTTGATATACACTACACTCTGTTGGTGTATACTGAAATGCTTCCATTTACCGACAACACTGCTTTGTGTCTTTCAGCTCTATTCTTCTTTATAGATGAATGCAACATAATGAAGTCAATTCCATCAAGTCATAGACTCATCAACAAGTTACTTAGTGTATTCTTTATCCTCATCTGACATGTACATCTTCCTCATGTAGATTTCTTTGTTCTTCATCTCTTTCACCTTCCTTCAGATGTGTCAGTATAGTAACTTACAAGATAAGTACTGTCAAGCTAGTTGACATCAATGACAACATAAAACTGATTTAATCATCTTGCATTATATACTCATCAACTTCTTTAGTAATCTTGAATTACAAATTCTTCATTTTGGTTCCAAATCAGTTGTAGTTCATTAATCTCTCCCTTTGGCATTGATGGCAACTCAAGTAATATGAAATGTACCATACACATACCAAACATGTATTCTACAACTCTGTAAACAAATGTTGTAAGTCGAATAGACTTAATATGTTTAATTACTACATTACTCAACATTTGTAATGCTGTAATGCTTGTCATCAGATATGCTCTTTTTAGTTCTCTTGTTTCTGCTTCTGTTCTTAGTAACTGATCTTCAATGCTCTATTCCTTTCAGATTGTCTCTCCCTCAGATAGTTCTCATCAATGTAGTTTCTCTCCCTTTATGTATCTCTCCTTTTCATATTATTTATCTCTCCCTTTGACAACAATGCCAAAGAAACAAATAAACAAGTAGCTCTATCGATAGCCAAGTAACTCTTTGTTGTTCATCATCATCTCTGTATCTTTGAATACTGATATCTCAATCAGTCTCGATTCTCCAAACTTAATCACAACCTTGAACATGATTCAAAGTTGAACTATTCTGCATCAACATGAATGATCTTCTAACAAAAGTAGGTTGATGCAACATCTAGATCACCTTAGTGACCGATAGATAGGGGATGGACCCCAAGTCTAGTCCTCAAGTATTCAAATGTGTCCTTTGGTAGAGGCTTTGTAAAGATGTCTGCAAGTTGTTCCTTAGATGTAACAAATTCTAACTTCACTTGCTTCTCTTGCACTTGTTCTTTTGAGTAATGATACTTAATAGATATATGCTTTGTTTTAGAGTGCATCACTAGATTCTTTGAAATGTTAATAGCACTAGTGTTGTCACAGTATATAATCACCAGTTCAGTGATTACCTCATTCATTCCTTCCAACACTTTCTTGATGTATGCAATGTTTGAGCAATTTGTAGCAGCAACAACATACTCTACTTCAGCTATCGATTGAGAAATACAAGCTTTCTTTTTACTTGTCTAGGTTACAAGTCTTTCACCAAAGAAAAATTCTCCTCTGGTGGTGCTTTTTCTATCATCCACATTTCTCTCATCTTTCAAAATAAAACATTTACTTCCAAAAATTCTAAACTAACTTACAGTAGGTTTGTGTCCAAACCATAACTCATAAGGTGTCCGGTTGGTGTCCTTCTTTAATTGTACTCGGTTAAGAACATATACAACTGTACTGATAGCTTCACTCCAATATGTCTAAGAAACATTCTTTTGTATCATCAGTGTCCTAGCACAATCAATGATTGACTTGTTTCTTCTTTCAGCAATGCCATTTTACTGAGGTGTCCTCAGTGTAGAAACCTCTCTTAATTCCATGTTCATTATAGAAATTAGTAAATTCATCAAAGATAAATTCACCTCCTCTATCAGATCTTAAGTATTTAATTTATTTTCCAGTCTCTTTCTCTACCTTAGCTTTATACCACTTAAACATTTTAAAAGCTTCATATTTCTCTTTCAAGAACATAACAGTCATCAGTCTAGTATAGTCATAAAAA
This sequence comes from Chamaecyparis obtusa, assembly GCA_027943335.1. Classification (NCBI taxonomy): domain Eukaryota; kingdom Viridiplantae; phylum Streptophyta; class Pinopsida; order Cupressales; family Cupressaceae; genus Chamaecyparis; species Chamaecyparis obtusa. Next base: position 78,518 of record BSBK01010682.1, read on the forward strand.
AAAAGAATTAAATATCTATCACCAGAACAACTCTGAGTTCTCATAGGACCACATAGGTCAGTATGAACCAACTCAAGTATCTTCTTTGTTGAGTAATCTTTTTTCTTAGAGCTAGACTTAGTCATCTTACCTTTCTGACATTCATGGCACATAGCATGATCCAGTTTAGATAAGTTAGGCAAACCTCTAACTCTTCTCTTTTTACTAATCTTGATCATGTTATCAAAATTTACATGACATAATCTTTTGTGCCACAACCAAACATCTTCATCCTTCATTAACAAACAAGAAGACTGATCAATATCAAGATAAAATAGGTTACCTCTAGATTGTGTACCAGTTCTGACAAGTCTTCCTCCATCATCATAGATTTTCACCTTTTTACTCTCAAAAGCAAGTCGGTGGCCTGAATTGTTCAACTGTGCCAGACTTAACAAGTTATAGTTTAGTCCATCTACCCAATATGCATCTTCACATTTTATTGTGTCATTGATCATCAGTGAACCTTTACCTCTTACCATACAAGGTGCATCATTTCCCATTCTCACAAATCCTCCATTATATACAACAAGATGATCAAATTTCTCTACATCACCGGTCATATGATGTGTGCAGCCACTGTCTATAATCCATGTATCATTTTTGTCTACTCTAGAGATCAATGCTATCTCTTCATGTTTCTCTTCTTCCTCTGAATCATTTTTCATAGCAATAAATACTACTTCTACATCATCATCAATGTCAGATTCAGATTCAATATCTTCAAGTATGTAACATACATTTTTTCCTTTGTCATAACTATCTCGGTTATCTCTTTTGTTGTATCGGTAGTCTCTATTGACTCTTCTCCCATAGCTTCCTTCTGATTGGTCTTTGGATCTATCATCATCTTTCTTTTGTGGACATCTGGCAGCAACGTGGCCAACCTCTTTACAATTAAAGCATGCCAAAGGTAGCTTACCTCTATATCTTCCTTTTCCTTTGGGAAATCTTCTAGCCATCAGAGCTTCAAGCTCATCAAGTTCATCATCACTATTGATATCACTGTCATCATTCTTAATTTTCTTTCTAGGCTTACTAATCTTCAAAGAAGACATTGTTGGAATGAGGAAAGATAGGTACTCAGAGGGGAGGGGTGAATTAGTGCCTTCAAAAACTTTCACTTGTAAACCTTTTAGATCTAAAACTGTAAACAGTAATAATTGACTAAAAAATTGAATCTAATTGCATGTAACATTCATCTAGTTAACATATAAATGTAACCAACATGAAATCACAAATGACAATCACATAACACAAGTATTTGGTAACATAGAAACCCTTGTAAGAAGGAAAAAACTGCAGTGGGGATGACACCCACAAATTCTTCACTACTACAGATAGAAAAGGTTTGCCTATTAGGGCTACAAGTTTTGATCACTTCTGGTGATCTCACCTTGTTAGGAGTGACATGTTAGATCAGCTATAGTTGACTTCAATAGGTTGTGTTGTAGTCGATGATCATGTCTTCATACCTTCATGTATAGGTGACTGCATCTTTGTAGGTATTTCAGGTGAAGGAACCTGTGTAGAGTCTACATCATTATCGGACTCGGTCTCCTCACTATCATATGGCTTGTCAGCTAACTGCAACTAACCTTTGGTTTCCTATTCAATCGGTGTCCCTTCAGATGTCTCAGTCTTATCTCCATATTTAGCAGTGAGATTTTTCTTCATTTTCTTTACCCTTCTAGTTATTTTATTGATCTCAATGTTTGTAGTTATCCTTGATTTGGCTTCTTCATAAGTACCGAACCTAGTGGTAGTGATATCTATTGGTAATGACAATAGTGCATTAATGGATTTCAAGGAAAAATCTTTGTTCATTTTGTATCCCATTGGTGCCAACCATTTAATTCTAGGTTCTATAGCCTTGATCATAGAGTGATCTGTACTAACTACAAAACATATGTCATTCTCAAACTTATCAACTAATGCCCTCAGGATTTGACTTCTTTGATGCATTTTGGTCTTAAACTCTTTGAAATATGCATCAAATTCCTTATTCAAATTCTTTCCTAAACTTTTCATCATTTCTTTGATTTGTACAGTTATCGGTTTATGAGTTTGCTAGTTTACTTCACTGATGCCAGGTACATATTTTTGTAAATAGAGGAATGTACAGACAAGTAGTGATTCATACTTACATGTACTGGACTTCTTTGATCTTATAGTTTTCATGTTCTCTTGAACTTGGTGTAGTAAAATCTCTGCAAGATCTAATTGGTGATCTTTCTTCATCATCTTATAAGCCATGTCCATGGTGTTGCAGGGTACACTATTTAATCTGCTGGATTGAAATATTTTATACCCAATGACATGAGCTATGAATTTTACTGCTGGGTCTTTGATTGTTGGAATCTTTAATGCTCTGTCATCCCATTGTGCTCCAGTATTCTTCTCAACGTTGCGATGAGACAAACTGCGAAAGGCTTTTTCTTTGTCGGTTGTAGGGAACCCGGTAACCCTACTGATAATCTTCTTTGTGATCTCCTTAGGTCTATCCAACCAAAATTTTCCATCATGAAATTTTCTTAGTACTATTCTTATCCAAGCTGTGCTAAATGTCTGCGGGAAGTGTTCGAAGTGCAATAACCCTGATTGTTCAATTTTCTTATATTCAGTCTTCACTCTTCTGTCCGATTCACAAACTTGTTGGTAAGAAGAAAAGGTTTCAAATTCACCTACTTCACCAATCTTGTAATGAATATAGGCCCTAACATCTTCAGTTAGCAAAACCCTATCTGGAATACTCGAAAATGCGCCCATATCATCCGTTTGTGCTGCAACCTTCAGATGAGGTTTAAACTTTGCCTCCGCAAAATTGGCTTTAACAATTAGCTCTACTTCCTCCTCAATGTTCTATGTTTTGCTTGTAGTTGATGTTGATGCCATAAATTGTTTCTTAGGGTTTTGGTAAGCGAAAGATAACAGGTATGCACTAGCAAATAAACTTACTCGGTGTAGTCAAAGAATGTCATCGGTTCGATCTTGAGTTGCTTTGAATCTTTCTAAGAAATTTTAGCTTGAACTCTGCTCTGTAAAACCTTCACTCTTTGAAATCGCAATGTGACAATAAACTCTATTTTCTACGTATTTATAGACCCTTTTGATATTCCCGCTCAAACTCATAGTGCATTAAATGCATGACCTAACTTTCGGTATGAAACAACTATCAGCTCGGTGAAGTCTACAATTTTCTTTACTTGGTTAACATAGGATTTCTTCATCTGTTTGCACTGTTGTTGGTTAACCTTGTATAGTGATTACCGATGGGTAACCAACTCTCGATTACTCTTTTACCGACTATATAACATTGTTAGCACATAACACATAAACCATAGTGCATCTTTATTAATGCAGATTTGGTATTTGCACATCATATATAAGGAACTTTATGTAAAATGTGATCATTTGAAATGTCAGTTCCATACATATCTTTGTCACTTTAAGTGGAAGTACCGATGTCACCCAATCCAGTGGATGAGGTTTCACCGATGGTGTTACTTGACTCAGCATTCTCACTAGATGCTTTCTTCCACATAGTGTTCCTTAATCTTGTGATTTCTGCAATGTTATATCCACTTTCAAATATATGGTTTTCATCTGGTGCTCAGTCTCTGCAATTCTTGCTTAAATGACCGACCTTGTGACAGTGCATACATGCCATTCCAGTGGTTGTCCAATTTCTTGAATATCCAATCCGACCCTTTCTATAACAATTTTCTACAATATGCCCATACCAACCACATACATCACAATTAGTCCATGTATTATAATCCCAAACATAAGAGTTACCTTGTATCTTCAGTTGATATGGCCTACGTTGTGGTTTCTCCTTAGGTGTCTAGACTTGTTTCATCTTTGCCTTACATTCTTGTGCGGTGTGTCCATGCTTATTACAAGTATAGCATATCTTCTCCATAGTGGTATTGTTAGCAAGATCCTTTTATTTGGATCTACACTCATAAGCTGGATGTCCAAATTTACCATAGTAATAACAGTATCCATTGAATTTAGGAATGACAGGAGGTTTACCTTGTGCTTTTCTTCTACACACATTTGATGTATGTCTAGGTTTTCTACAGTGATAACATACTGACACTTTAGGTTTTTGACTTTGATTATTGTTGATATTTTTAGCTTACTGTGATGATTCTCCTTCACCGGTGTAGCCTATACCAGATTTACTCCCAAATCTTTTCTGATTAGTCAGGAAATCATCAATCTTTTTGGAACTGTCCTAAGCTATCTTCATCATTTCATTATGTTGCTTTTGTGTCTTTATCTCATTTCTTAGTTTTTCATTGTCTACTCTAAGTATTGCAACATCTTCAAGTCTTCTTGATAATTCTCCATTTACTTGATTCATTTCTTGATTAATAGTCATTATTTGATTAGATACTTGGAAATGTCAATCAGTGAGTCTTTGTATTTCACTTTCTTTTGCTTGAAGTCATCCAGTCATCAGTCTTCAATCTTCAATAGCCATATTCTGATCTTGTTCAGCTTGTCTAGCATTGTTCATGATTTCCACCATTCTTATCATCTAAGATTCTTGACTGATTTGAAGTGCTTTTACTTGTTCAGATAGATGCTGATTCTTTTCAGATAAATCAGTGATGATACTTTCAGATCCGTCAGAGATGCTTCCAGAACTTGATCCAACATGGTCAAATATATCATCAATAGGTTCTTCATGATAACCGATTTCACTCTGCAGGATTGCAAGGTTCTTCCTTTCAACCAGTAATTTCTTCAATTCTTCCTTGGCTTGTTTATACTATTCCACAAACATCTACATTTGTAACTTCTGATTCTCAATAGTCTTGTCAAGCTTATATCTCTCCATGACTTAGATCTTTTACCCTTCAGTGGTTAAATTGTTTAACAAGATAACTGAGCTCTGATACCAATAGTTGGAATGAGGAGAGATAGGTACTGAGAGGGGAGGGGTGAATCAATGCCTTCAAAAACTCACTTGTAAACCTTTCAGATCTAAAACTGTAAATAGTAATAACCGACCAAAAAATTGAATCTAATTGCATGTAACATTCATCTAGTTAACATATAAATGTAACCAACATGAAATCACAAATGACAATCACATAACACAAGTATTTGGTAACTCAGAAACCCTTGTAAGAAGGAAAAAACTATGGTGGGAATGACACCCACAAATTCTTCACTACTGCAGATAGAAAAGGTTTTCTTGTTAGGGCTACAAGTTTTGATCGCTTCCGGTGATCTCACCCTATTAGGAGTGACATGTTAGATCAGCTAGATCTACCTAGTTATAGGATTTTAACAACACTACTGAAGTGTGCACTCGGTTAAGAGATTTACATAAGACTGTTAAGTCTACTCTATTAAGAGATTTATCTAAAGCTCTATTACAATTGTCAGAAAGTAATATGCAATTATCTGCTAGTTGACACTTAATTGTCTGATATAGATCTATAATCTCTAATAAGATATCACCTTGCTTGTGATGAATCTTTGCTCTATTCTGCTTGGTAGCCTTCTCTGATTCTGCTTAATCTGATAACTTATGTACTTTGTTATGCTTTATAAACTAATTGAATTGAAGTTTAGGCAATGACTTCAAGTGCTCCTTCATACATATATATCAGTTCAACAACCTCTACCTAAAAAGGTGTGAACATATAGAATATATAGTGTTCTATTTTGCCGCTTAAGAAAAAAATTAGGTTACAAAAATAATCATAACCCTAAGATCTACGGTGCAAAAAATAACCTAGATCAACTATTACAAATAAGATAAACATTGCATTTAATGAATATCTTTTACAATAAATTCTCCTCAATATTGGTAAACTATTTTATGATCTGTTCTAACCATTTGCAAGAAGAATGTGCCATTCCTGATTACTATGCCATTTTCTATGATCATCGGTAAACACTGTGTAGACTACTTAGTGTATACTGCGATGCTCGGTGTTTATTGTCTGTCAGTGTTAGTGTCTACTGGTGCTCGGTAAACTATGTAATGCTTGGTGTAAAGGCTTTACCGTCTACTCTATCTTGCTTGTAGTTACCGACCAAGTCAATATAAGTTACCGACCGATCTCTTTGATATCCTTTGATACTAATGACAACCTTAAATGCTCAATAGAGATTAACAGACATGAAAGAAAATTCAACAAAAGGAACAATACTATTGTCAAAGTTGTTTAACTCAAAGGTTGTAAGCTTACCGATCAGTGTGTCAAGGGTAAGATTGGATACGGCCCTTGTTTCATGAATTGCAGAGATCCTGATTGCATAAACTAGCAACAAAGTTCTAAGAATCTTACTTATAATTGTTTCATCATCAATAACTCCATCAGATGCTCTAATAGCATGTACTACTTCTTTCAGTCTGTTTGAATATTACACTATGTTCTCACCTTCCTTCGTCCTCATATCATCAAAATGACCTCTTAGACTTTTTGCTCTGGCTCTCTTAACATTCAAGTCTCCACTGTATATCAAATTTAGCTTATCCCACATGGCTTTGGTAGTAGTGCATCCCTTAATGTCTACAAATTTAGTGTCGGCATAGGCAACAACAAGTTCCATCATAGTGATATTGTGTTCATGCTTGCCTCTCAGTTGATTAAGGGTTAAGGGACCTGGTGTCAATTCAATGTAGCCATTCTTCATCAGTTCTATAGCTGAGTTCCCAATTCTAGATATGTGTAGCAACATTCGGCTTTTCCATATTATGAAGTTTTCTTTGTTCAGTCTAGGCACTTCCCTCTTATACATTTTGAGACCTTTGTGCTAAATTCCTTAAAACTCTGTTCTAAGCAACCACAACTTTGATACCAATTGTTGGAATAACTAAGAGGGGGGTGAATCAGTTAAACACTGTCCCAAATCAAAATGTATAATTCAAAAACAAATACTTCAATTCCTGCTACTTGGTAAACACAAAATACTTTTACTGTCTATGCTTTTACCGATTATCAATTCTAAACTCATAACTATTACCGATCAAATCTAATATGTAATATGAAAAGTATGATAACAAACAAATATCACAGTCAACACATAACACATGAGATTTAACGTGGAAACCATGCGAAGGGAAAAACCACCTGGGACCGGTAACCCAAAAATGTTCACTCTTTTGAAGTGAGGTCGGTGAAGACCCAACCCTGTTAAAGGTTTACAAACACATTGTCGGGTGTGACCTTGTTAGAGGATTTTAGACTAGAAGTTATCATCCAACCAGCAGTCACTCTGGGGTTGACAGGATAACAATGTTCATTCTATGAATGAGACATCATAAGACTTTCTTAGTCCACTTAGTTAAGAGATTTGACTGTATACAATGGTTAAATATGTAACAATAGTTGATCTGCCTTAATACAACTTCAATTGCAGATTACAGACCAATATTTATCTCATACAAATCCTTCTAACCAATATATCACTTCAAATTCAATACTATCTTAACTTACTGTCCATCAGTAATTTCTCTTTGTAGCTCGCTAACTATTCTGAAGCTTGGTTCTTAATAACCAGTATGATCAGAATGCATGAAAACTTCTTCACGCGATAATTTTGTAGTTTTTTCTTCTTCCGGCATACTATTCATAATGAAACCTTAGTCTCTTATATAGACATTTAAAATGTTGTCTTCTCCTCCATTGGATTTTGTCGCTTAATCATATTCATAGATTTTTCCACTTTAGGCTTCCTCGACTGATGTGTCAATAACAAGTTTCAATCTGTTTCATTAGATCTTCTTTTAATTATGATATTCATCGATCATCATAACAAACTTTATCTGTTACCTTATAATCATACACTTTCCAGCTCATCAATCTTATCAGCTAAACTAATCATTTAATTCCATTCTATCCTTGTCGGTTAACAAAGAAATGCGTCGATGAACACAAGCTTAGTTAACACTATGCTCAGTATATACTACACTCTGTCAGTGTATACTGAAATGCTTCCATTTACCGACAACACTGCTTTGTGTCTTTCAGCTCTATTCTTCTTTATAGATGAATGCAACATAATGAAGTCAATTCCATCAAGTCATAGACTCATCAAAAAGTTACTCAGTGTATTCCTTATCCTCATCTGACATGTACATCTTCCTCATGTAGATTTCTCTGTTCTTCATCTCTTTCACCTTCCTTCAGATGTGTCGGTATAGTAACTTACAAGATAATTACTGTCAAGCTAGTTGACATCAATGACAACATAAAACTGATTTAATCATCTTGCATTATCTACTCATCAACTTCTTTAGTAATCTTGAATTACATATTCTTCATTCTAGTTCCAAATCAGTTGTAGTTCATCAACCTGAATACCTTAGTCTTATCATGTTTGATAGAACTGATGGTGTCTATTAACTGTGTGCACAAGATCTCACAAAAGTTGAACTCTCCATCTTCTTGCACAAGACAGATGGCTGCTAGAATAGTGCCCACAGACACACTATTCACCCTGCTAGTATGATGAAACCTATAACCAAGTATCATTAACATCAACTTAATGTCTGGTTTCTCTATAGGCTCAATGGTCATGCCGCGCTTATCACTTCTTCATTTACACACTTGCTCCACCATTTTCCTAACATCCTTACCCATTGGAAGGATGACGCCTATCTTAGAGAGGCCTATTATCTCATGAATCAAGTCTCTTTTGATTCTTACTAGTACATCTCCAATCCAAAACAAATCATCATGGATTCTGCTCAACAATATCTTTATCCATTCTTCCTCATAGAATTCATATGCCATGGCATATTCAAAAATGGGGTGATCATTCCATTTTGTGTATTCATCCATGAACATTTTGTCTGGTTTCAACATTGTTTCCATGTGCGCCCTTAACCTATCTAGTCCAATAGGTTCCTTCTTACAATAGATGTAAGCCCTTATGTCTTCTACATGCATAATGCCCATTGGCATGTGGGAAAATGCTCCCTCTAAATCATCTAGGGTTGATTTAAATGGGTGCCTCTTGAAAACAAACCACTTCTTCTCAGCAACATAAAAAATAATAGGAGTGGCCATGACTTACTTGTTATTTGCTTTCCAAATGATCTCTGAGATGTTCTGACGGCTTCTGAATCGACACAAGGAGCTAGGGTTTCCTACAACTGATCAAATGCACTGTAAATACTGATAACTCAATCTCCAAATCTTCACAAGAACTTCCAAGGCTCAATCTACTCTCCAATCACTCTGAACATGAATGCAATGAGTGAACAAACAACTTTTTGTGTACTTAAAGTAAGAATTATGCCATTAATGCAACTCGCGTAAACCAAGCTATCACTTCAAATTTTCAAACTTGAGCTCCACTTATAATCAGCATGTGCACTCTTGCACAAAGGTTCCAATACACTCCAAAAGCTTAAGTCCAAAGGTGCATACTCTGAGGATGAGTATACCAGCCACAGAGGGGTCTAGAGCTAAATTAGCTCCCCCTATGACCTTGAGGGTCATTCATGCAGATGTAGAGGGTGCGTCCACTGGGGATGCATCCAATACATTCTTATCAATATTATCCTTCTTTCCATCTAACCAAATCAAGCTCGCATCTTCTGAGGCCTTCACAAACTTGACTTCTACTTCAGGATCCAAAATTGGTTCTTCGATCTTTTTAGGGCTTTCCTGACCTTGCGTCCTTGATCTACAAAATTTTGAGATATGTTCAGCCTTGTTACAGGTGTGACAAATCACTGGAGGTCTATTATTCCTTGGTGCATTGACATGAGTCACCATTTTACATGTTCAGGCTGTGTGACCGTTGTAGTTACATATCTGACATGTAACATTCTGAGAACTTCTTGAATTTGTCTAATTCTAATTTCTTTGATCATACTGAATCATGTTCTTCTTACTAGTCTTGCGATTTATTGCTCTATGACCAAATTTATTACATGTATAATAGTAACCATTAAAAGTCTTTACCTCTGTACAATTCCTTGCAATATGTCCATGCTTGTTACATGCAAAACAGGTGCATTCTCTAGGCTTGCGCCCATTCTTAGGAGGACCATCATTGTCTTTGGTTTGATCTTCAATCTTCTTAGTATCAGTAGACTCCTTTTGTGTCTCCTTTCTTGCTTGCATATTATCAATTTGATTGTATGCTTCATTGTATCCAATACAGTTAGTGTCTCCTTTGACTCTTCTTGCATACAACTAAGATTCTATCAAATCTGAACTGGTGTGCAATTTGTCAATGTGATTCTTTGCTTCTTTTAATTGAGATTCCAGTCTTTCTTTGCAATTCCTTAGATCCAAGATTTCCAAATTGGCTTCCCTCAATTCATCATTGAGTTGAAGTTTCTCCTTGACTTGCTCATTGTAGACATCTTGATTATTCATCAATTTGTCATCAAACTCTTCAAGCTAGTTCAATAGAGATGCATTTTCCTCATTTAACTTCTTGACTTTTTCTTCAAGATCACTGTTAGAGTGACCTTTCAAATCCTTTCTTAGTATTTTGATAACTAATTGAGCATCACTAAGTTTTTCTTTTAGTTCTTCAATTTCTCTTTCTGAATTGTCTAGGTCTTCAAGAGCAGCTTCAAGATTCTTCTTCAGATGTTTCATTTCTATCTTGTCCATGATCTCCTCAAGTGGTTAAACTTCTATGCTGAGGACCAGAGCTTTGATGCCAATTGTTAGGAATGGGAACAGTGAGAGGGGGGGGGGGTTGAATCAGTGTTCACTAAACTTTAACTTTTCCTTTTAATCTTTATGCTTAACTTAAATGCTTAAGTACTGAATTAAACATTCACATAAAACATGAAACATAAGAATAACACATGACACCAATATGGTTACGGGGAAACCCAAATAGGTAAAACCCCCCGTGGGAATTGACACCCACTAATATTCTGCAGTAGTGTTTTGTGATCCTTGCTAAAAGATCCTTTACCCTGTTAGGAGTAGCTTTACAATGCTTTTAGTACAGTAGACCTAGTTAAGGGTCAGACCTTGTTAGGAGTCCTTTACAATGATCCCTGTTAGGGGAGTGGACTCATTTTCCTAGAGTTCACTTCTCAAATGATGAAGGCTACAACCTTCTACTATCAGATACACACTATATCTGCTAGGTGAACTGTCACTGTGACACTGCTTGTCAGATCAATTCCTTGGTGCGCTCATGCTTTGACCTCTAGCAAAGCTCTAATACATCATATGCTAACTTTGTATACCTCTCCTCTGCTTATCATAACTTTATTACTACTTTCATACTAATTACAATGGGCACATCTTATATTTATATGCTCATACAAACAAAACAATTAGGTGGACCCTATAACTAATTACAAACAACACTTCCAAATGAATTGGCTTAAGCATGCTTACAATTATACATGTACATATGTCGGCAACCTAAATACAATGGGTACATAGCCTCTACAACATTAATTTACAATCGCAATCCAAAATAGTCACTGTCGACTCTATGCTTTGTTTGCTACTGGCACACACTGGCTGTGCATCTTCAACTGACTGTAACTTCCACATCTTTGCATATCTACTTATGCACTCATAGACTAAGCATAAGTATAGTCTAACAACCTTAACTTCTAGGGTGCATAACTTAATTCATTTGTACACATGTGCATTGATGCTCTGAGTCTCTGGTGCTCTGTGTGCTATCCAATCTTCAACACTTAACTGAATTCTAATCTCTACACTTGGTGCGCTTACTCCAAATTGCTATATGACTTTGTTGCCATAATGACAACACTATATCTAGTCATATACTTCAATATAGAGAACTTGCCAACAGGTGGGAGAGAGAAAATGTGTGTGTGAGAGAGAGGGGGGGTGAAAGAGGGTAATAAGGGAAAATATAGAGGGTACGAAGGTGGAGAGAGAGAGAGAGAGCTCTCTTCCTCTCACTTTGACTATTTCTCATCACTATATAAATCTATGTCTTACATATTGCACATGCCCTATAGTGTGCACGCCCTATAGGGCATGCACGCTTTATAAAGCATTTGAATTTATGAATCCTAAGGCTTGGATTTGCCTTGGAGATCCAACCCAAAGGCTTGGAAAATTGAAATAGGCCTAAAACGTGTTTTCCAGTAGACATACAAAAAAATGAGATCTTTTTTTGTGTGCTCCTCGTCAGGTTTACTCATGGCTCAAGAACGTAAAAATTAGACAATGTGATATTGCAGATCTCTCTGTTAGCTATCTAAGCATATAATTTATTTTGAATTCTGATTATGTTAAGTTTTTCAACTCTAATTTCTTTTGTGTGTATGTCCACTTTTTGTAAAAAACCAACATTTGGTATTTTGGGCATAGATTTTGGCTCGTTCATCGAATTTTGCAACAAGTTACATTTTTAGAAACTAGACTCCATTCTGCACACTTTAAAAAAAATAAAATTTGATTTTCAATTAGTTTTAAATGATTTCTAGTGGGAGCACATAGAAATTTCATGTTTTCAAGATGTGTGCACTTCATAAATTCATCAAAAATTATACATTCATAAAAAAATTACCAAAAAATTATAGGATAAACTATGTGGTGTTAGCTAACTTCTCACTAGAGCGATTAAAAAAATTCAAAAAAAAATTTAACATTTTAGGGGGAGCACACCAGACACTATGTTATGTTTTTGGACAAAAAATAGGACCACTTTTTGTGCTCCCCCTTTTTTAGGGCATTAATCTGCACCATTTTAAAAATAAGTTAGTAGTTTAGGAACTAGATTCAGAGTATTACAACTCTTGTTTTTGTCGCATCTTAAAATTTTGAGTCTAACTATCTTCAATTTCTTGTTGAAGTTCAGAGTTTGCTGATTTTAAGAAAAAAGTGGCATCTTATACCCCCTTTTTAATCCCCCATCTTTGTGCACTTAACCATATCAAAGTTATGAATGATGTAAATTTGATACATGTGAGCTATATAATTGAGACCTAGATGTTTGATTTAATCTTACTTATATTTAAATGCACATTCAATAATAGTTGTGCACGTACTTTTAATTTAATGTTGTACTTCAAGTAGATTTTATATTTAAAACATTTATGTCCTAATGTAACATGCAAATTCAATGTACACACATTCGTATCCCAAAGTTAGAGTACGTCATATTCAGGTAGATAATTAATATATCATATCCAAGTAAGACATTTTTTAGATTTATAAATTTTTAATTTAATTGCTCCATTCACTATGGGCACCAGCAGGAAAGAATGGAGCTAAGAAAACCTCTGGTCTCACTCGTGATAAATTTGGTACAAATCATATTTCATGCGTGATTTAGTCCACATCAAGTCATTCATCTCTCTCTCGAATAACATTTAATATTCTCTCATGGTCATCAGTATCAAGTCTCCACTTACGAATGCCATGTCCAGTCACAGGAAGAAGAGATAGGACAGTGACAATTACAAGATGGCTATACTGATAAACCTTATTGTTAGGTTGATAATCAAAAAAATGAATCCCATGTTTAAGTATTTCGATTTGATTCAAATATGTTCCTTGCACAACAACTAAACCTGCACAGACAAGCTCAACAATGTTAAATGTATATAGATGTGAAATTAACCATATAAACAAACGTTTAAGAAAAGTGGGAGTTGGACTTCACTCAAATTTAATACAGGTTGTGAAACTTAAATACAGTACTAGAACCTATGGGAAACATAATTTCATCACTTGTTTCATTCTATGTTAGCTTCATCCTCTCCTTTTAGCAACATAATAAATAGTAACTAACACCTTCCACATTTCCAGGCTCTGCTATTACTACAAAAATATGTCATGCATTTAAAGCGAACTTTTAATTTGAGGTTTGTAAATATAAATTAAATAAACTTTATTTATGAATTGATTTTATAAATCATTTTTAAATTTATTTATATTTATATATACATGTACATAAATACACATGTACCAAATTTGATCAAACCTAAAATATGGTCATAATTTGTAGAAATTAATGGAATGTCGTCAAATCTTTCATCCTGAACTTCATCATTTGTGTATGTAACATCTAGTGGAACCAAATTCCATTCACTAACATATCCACATTTTTGGTTGATACATTTGTCATAGTTTTCAGAAATGTAGTCATAACAAAAGCATGGGTAATCTCTAGTGTATAATGACCACACATTAATATCCGTACTCATAACTGAATGCAAGGATCTTGTTTTGTCTACTCTCTTGCATCCATGGATTGATCTTCTATCAACACCTAAAAAATAGAGAGACGTGTAAAAATTGAAGACAAGTTAAAATCTTGTACATACATACATACATACATACATACATACATACATAGATATATATATATATATATATATATATATATATATATATATATATATATATATATATATATATATATATATATATATATATATATATAAGTTAACTTCAATGATCAATAAATTTAAAGCACACATACATAAATTATAACTAGACAACAAGTGATGTTCAAAATTAATACCTAATATCTCCTAGAATACTCAAAAGGGTATGACTCGATCTAATCGTGATGATGTGTTATCATGATTTAGAACCACAAAATGCATCTTGCACCACTAAACTACATCATGAGCATTATTTATACGATATCCCTGATAGTCTAGTTGATACTTTCTTAAAGCATGTTTGATACAAGCTCCTACACCATCATGCTCTCCCTTTCCATGTCCACTCTCAAAGAAATTCCAAATATGTGGCATCTTTTGGTATCGATGATATCTACATAGTGCATAAAATGGCCTTGCTGATTTAAATTATTCTGCACATCCATACTGTTAGAGTAAAGTAATAATTATGTTAATTAAACTTTACTCCCTTCTTAAGATGTCAACTCTTTTTCTTTAGTTGTTTATATTTAAACACACATGCGCTAGTTGTTCTAAACTCATGCACTAGTTGTTTTAAATATAAACTTGCATGCATTAGTCATGTAATAGTTAAACTAATTATTACATGCACTAGGGTTTTCCTTTCTAGGCTTTTGATCTCCTTTATAAGGATAATCCATTGTATATTTTATTCATTCATTATTTGAGGATATTTTCTTCTTCATATTTTTGAGTCAAACCCTTGCCCTCTTCTTGTCTCTACTTCCTTGTAACAGGTTTTTGTATGCAGGTGATCTTCGGGTTTTGTGGATTTGTATTGCTCAAATCCTACATGGTATTAGAGCCTAATCTACTATAGCTTATTCACGTTTGAAGGATTCAGATATTAGAAATTCATTTGTTTCAAATTAGGGCTTTTTTTGTTTTTTATTGAAATTAGGGGGTCCCTAAATTTTGGTGCACTTTGAGCTCAAACAGACCTCACCGTTGAGCTCACAGTGCCCAAAAACCTCTATTTCGATATAAAACACATCAAATTTGGACAACTTTGCATTTTGGGACATTTTTTGTACCAGACAACTTAGCACACTTCCTGAGGTAGAATTTGTACTGATTGACATGCTTCCCAAGGTAGAATTTTATTTTTTTTAGCACACAAATTGAGACAAAAAAATTTCTATCTAGTGCACAAGATAAGACCAAAAATGGTACGTAAATTGAGACAAAAACTGAAAGGCTTGACACAGATCCCAAGGCACATGCAATTTTACAATTTTATTTTTATTTTTATTTTTATTTTTTCATTTTTCATTTTGGCCAGCAACAACCATTTGGCCATCAAATAAGCCAGTGAATGCAATTTTAGCCCCTGGTCATATGGCGACCAGGGGCCCACAATTTTAGCCCCAGGGGGCTTGCATGATGCGACGACCATTTGGCCATCAATTTTAATCCCGTGAAGTGCTGATGTTAGCACATGTAGACACCATTTTGGGCCCTCCGGAGCACTTGGTGGTTTTTTGCTCATAACTTGAGCATACGGTGTCAAAATTGGGAAAATAAGATATCGTCAAAAAGCTGGTTCCAAGCTCTATCTAGATCTGGAGGTTTGAATTTTTTATTTTTCATTTTTGATGGTGTTTTTTACTATCAAATCTAGATGTTTAGTTTTTCATTCTGGAAGCTCCATCTTGCACATCTGGACCCTGTATTGGGAAAATGAGATATCATTGGAAAGCTTGTTTTGAGAGCTTTCCAGTTCTATGAGTAATGTTTCCAGATTCTTCTCTAGGTATATTGTATTCAGTTTTTTGCATTTCCGCACTCTGGTAGATATCTTTGATGTTATAGGTCCTGGGATCTCTTCCCTTTAGGAGATAGCTCTTCTTAGGCTATTCTTTTGTTTCAGTATCCTTCTCTCTTATTCGAGCAGTGTATAATTCACTTTTGTAGCATTCTTTTATGCACATGCACTAAGATAAAGTGCCATTTTCTTGCATGTATGGGATCTTGCACATGTTTGTGCTCTTTGTACTTGCACTCCATTATAAAGTGCCATGGGGGGTTTGATGTTTGCCATTGTTTTCCATCTACCTTTGTCAAGTGAGTGTTCCTTCCATGACATTAGCCTTAGGGTATCTCTATATGTGTTTGTACTCTCTCTGCACATTTGATGTTTCAGATTCTTCTTCATCATGCAGTTCATATTGAATGATCTTTTTAGTGTACTTGTCATTACTCCCTTGTCAACAGTATGGGGGGGTTTCTACTGATCATTCTTCTACTTCCTTGGTTTGATAGTGTGAGCTATGTATTCAGCATTTGTTCCTATGTACTAGGCAGATGCAGTGGTTGGGTACCTATGCATTTCGATGAGATGGATCATTTACCATATAGAAACTCTTTCTTTCCTAGTTTTAGAGGCACTCTTCCATCTTGCATTGATCACCTCTTTAGGCTTTGGTGTTTTATACCATCTGTATCTTCGAGTTTAGTTGTTTGCCTTTGTTTGCCTACTAATTCGAGTAGTGTCATTTGAGGGCACACATACATATTATAGTCTTCTCTACCTGGTCATGCTTTATTTCAATGGAGGATCTTCAGATCAACAGTTACTTCTTGATAGAGTTTGCATCTTCTTGCTTCAGTGATGTTCTACATGTTCATTCGTGTTCCTATTTTCTGGAACATTCCTAGTTTTGGAGGCTTCTTTAGTCCTTTAGATTAGTCTTTGTCTCTTTTTGGAGTAGAGTTTTTCCCATGTGGTTTTCTCTATTTCTCTGCTTTATAGAGACTCTCTTTTGTACTTGGGTACCTCATTAGGCCATGTTGCTGGGACCCATTATATGCTTTCAATGTTGTAGTTTCCTTTTCTTTCTTCTTGCATTGTTTGTAGCTACATTGTTTCTTATCTTAAGGGGGGGTGTTAGAGTATAGTATTAATTATGTTAATTAAACTTTACTTCCTTCTTAAGATGTCAACTCTTTTTCTTTAGTTGTTTATATTTAAACACACATGTACTAGTTGTTCTAAACTCATGCACTAGTTATTTTAAATATAAACTTGCATGCATTAGTCATGTAATAGTTAAACTAATTATTACATGCACTAGGTTTTGTCTTTCAAGGCTTTTGATCTCCTTTATAAGGATGACCCATTATATATTTTATTCATTCATTATTTGAGGATATTTTCTTCTTCATATTTTTGAGTCAAACCCTTGCCCTCTTCTTATCTCTACTTCATTGTAACAGGTTTTTGTATGCAGGTGATCTTCAAGTTTTGTTGATTTGTATTGCTCAAATCCTATACATACGACCAAATGAAATGGTTTTTAATTTTGATGCCTTTGTTTTCCAAATATCCAAAAAATGTCTTAAAGCAATGCTCGACAAAATGTATGTCATGCTCTTTATCATCACTAATGTAAAAGTGATATTCTTTCTTTATGAATCATGCTTGATATGTACTTTCAACACCATCCAAACCTAATTGTGCATGTTGATAAGACACATGTACCATGATAGTGATCTTCTCTGTATAGTAGTATTCTGCTTGAAGTTGTTTTTCAAAAACAAAAGAGTAATTCTTTCCAAAATCAACAACCAATAAAATTGTTCCAATTGGAAAAGTTTCTTTTAGTATTTGGAACTATTCTACCTACCATTTAGCAAAAAAAACATGACGTATGTATGGTTGAATCAATTTAGGAAAATTCTCCATAAATGTTGCAACAGGTATCTCATCTTCTACATATTCCAACCTTGTTGATTCTTTCCCAACTTTTGTTTCAGACTTTATGTACTTGTATCTCTTACATTTTACCATCCTCATCATGTCAGTATCTTCAAGTCTCAAAGGAAATTTAGCCAAATCCCCACATGTTTGACAAGTTTCTCTTATGCAATCTATTTCAGGTACTATTTTATGATCAATTGATTTGTTACATAAGATTGATGCTATGAATTGGCTTGGATGTTTAGGAAAATCATTTTGAGAACCACCACTTTTTTCTATCATCTTTCTAAACCCTTGATAGTAGAGATAGAATTCAATATGATATCGACAACAACAAGTTTCCAAAGATTTATTTATCTTTACAAAAAATGGCTTTAATCTTTCAAACATTGTTTGTCCAATCTTAATATCACAATTTGAATTACAAAATAAGAGATACAATTCATGTTGTGTGGTGTCCAACCAATGTTTTATGTGCTGGAAATATTTCTTAGGCCCAGTCCTCTTCTTGATAAGGTCTCTTGTATTTGGTGAAGGACGAGTAGGATCGGTCCAAAATGACATAACTAAGTTCCTAATTGTTTCATTAATCCTATCAGACCAAGGAGCTCTACACATTAGTGCCCAATTACCTTCTAATGTAGTATCATCCAAATTGATTCTTCTTTTAAAATAATGTGTTATTGTCTTCCTACTCTACCCGATCTGAGATGAAAGTGAAGAAATTTGTCTTCTTTGGGACATATTTTTATTTAAAATAGATGTCAGTATCACTCTTCTTGAAATGGACCTATCTGTAGATCTAGTTATTTTTCCAATGGAATGCAAACCTTCCTTAACACTGTCAATAATATTTTTTTGTACGTTAAATGATTTTAACTTTTTCAAAATTGCATCTACACCCAACAATTTTAATGGCTCTTTTAACTCATCTTTAAGAAGTGTAATTGATAACAGTTGAGTTTTTTCAAGTGTACCGAGATTCTCAAAGTGTTTCATTAGTTACTTAGACTTTCTATTCAATGCCCTCTTCGTAATATTTATGGGTTATTTAGCATAATCTCTCAAATTTTCCACATCCATTTCAATTAAATGATCTATGCTTTTATGATTAATTTTTCTCTTCAACTATTGGAGTAGACTCTCATTCTCATATGTTTCTTGCACTTCCACTACAAATAAAATAAAAAAATATCTTAATATCTCATCTTAAGGGGACCTTAATGAAATAAGTATTTACTAGTTTGAATGTAAAAGGTAATAATTTATAAACTAATGAGAGAAACACATAATTATTTGACCTTCTATTGACCCTTCTCTAAAGTCCATTACCTCAACTTGGGATGCCCCTTGTCCAACATTTTCATCATCAAAGGTTGCATGTACATAACAAAAACAATATCTTCTTAAGGGAAAAGATCCAAAATGCATATTCACCAGTAAGAGACTAAATTGAGATAGTGAGAGAGAGATGTGTACTTGTTTGATATTCTGAGAGTTGTGCTTGTTGAGCTTGAGATGACACTTCTCCATCTTCTAAAGGTTGTGCTTGTGGAGCTTGTGATGACCCTTCTCCAACTTCTGAAGGTTGGGCTTGTTGAGCTTGTGATGACCCTTCTCCAACTTCAGAAGGTTGTGCTTCTTGAGCATTTCCTACATACAAAGTAAAAATTATTAAACAAAAACTTTTGAATGAAGTTAGGTCTAACTAGGTTCATGTATCAAGTCAAAATAGGTCAGGTGATAGGTCTAGTTGTGTCCTAATAGGTCCTAATTGGTCTAATTAAGTCTAATTAGGTCCTAATTAGTCTAATTACATCATAATTAGTCTAATTAGGTCCTAATTAGTCTAATTACATCCTAATTAGTCTAATTAAGTCTAATTAGGTCCTAATTGGTCTAATTAAGTATAATTAGGTCCTAATTGGTCTAATTGAGTCTAATTTATGTCCTAATTAGTCTAATCAAGTCTAATTGGGTTTAATTGGATCCTAAGTGGGTCCTAATGGGTCTAATTAGGTCCCAATAGGTCCTAATAAGTCTAATTGGGTCTAATTAGGTCCTAATATGTCATAATTGGTCTAGAATTAAGTCTAATTAGGTCCTAATTGGTCTAATTGAGTCTAATTAGGTCATAATTGGTCCAATTAAGTCAAATTGGGTCTTAATTGATCTAATTAAGTCTAATTGGGTTTAATTGGGTCCTAATGGGTCTAATTAGGTCCTAATTGGTCCTAATTGGTCTAATTGGGTCCTAATAGGTCCTAATTGGTCTATAATTAAGTCTAATTAGGTCCTAATTGGTTTAATTGAGTTTAATTACGTCCTAATTGGTCTAATTAAGTCAAATTAGGCTTTAATTAGTCTAATTAAGTCTAATTAAGTCTAATTAAGTCTAATTAGGTCCTAATAGGTTCATATTATGTCTAATTGGTCTAACTAGGTTCATATTAAGTCAATATAGGTCCTAATAGGTTCATAGTTTAGTCCTAATAGGTCTAATTGGGTGTAATTGGGCCATAATTGGGTCTAATTAGGTCTAAGTGGTTCAAAATAGGTCCTAATAGGTCATATTTTAGTCCTAATAGGTCTAATTAGGTGTAATTGGGTCCTAATTGGGTCTAATTACCTATCTAATTGGGTCTAATTGGTCTAATTGGTCCTAATAGGTTCATATTATGTCTAATTAGGTCCTAATTGGTCTAATGAAGTCTAATTGGGTCCTAATAGGTCATATTAGGTCCTAATTAGTTCTAATTGAGTCTAATCAGTCTAATTAAGTCTAATTAGGTCCTAACTAGTTCTAATTGGGTCTAATTAGATCTAATTAGGTCTAATTAGGTCCTAATTAGGTCTAGAATTGGTCCTAATAGGTCTAATTGGGTCTAATTAGGTCCTAATAGGTCCTAATTGGTCTAGAATTAAGTCTAATCACGTCGTAATTGGTCTAATTAAGTCTAATTGGTCTAATTAAGTCTAATTAGGTCCTAATTAGTTCTAATTGGGTCTAATTGGGTCTAATTGGTCTAATTTCCCATGTAATTGGGTCTAATTGGTTCTAACAGGTTCATATTAAGTCTAATTAGGTCTAGGTCTTAATTGGTCTAATTAAGTCTAATTGGGTCCTAATAGGTTCATATTATGTCTAATTAGTCTAACTAGGTTCATATTAAGTCAAAATAGGTCCTAATAGGTTCATATTTTAGTTCTAATAGGTCCTAATTAGTCCTAATTTATCGTAATAGGTCTAATTAGGTCTAATTAGGTTCTAATTGGGTCTAATTAGGTCTAATTGGGTCCTAATTAGGTCTAATTGGTCCTCATAGGTCTAATTGGGTCCTAATAGGTCCTAATTGGCCGAGAATTAAGTCTAATTAGGTCCTAATTAGTCTAATTAAGTCTAATTGGGTCCTAATAGGTCATATTAGGTCCTAATAGGCTCATATTATTTCTAATTAGGTCATATTAGGTCCTAATAGGCTCATATTATTTCTAATTAGGTCATAATTAGTCTAATTAAGTCTAATTGGGTCCTAATAGGTCATATTAAGTCCAAATACATTCATATTATGTCTAAGTAGGTCCTAATTGGTCTAACTAAGTCTAATTAGGTCCTAATAGGTTCATATTATGTCTAATTGGTCTAACTAGGTTCATATTAAGTAAAAATAGGTCTAATTGGGTGTAATTGTGTCCTAATTGGCTCTAATTGGGTCCTAATTTGTCCTAATAGGTCTAATTGGATCTAATTAGGTCCTAATTGGGTCTAATTAGGTCTAATTAGGTCCTGATTAGGTCTAATTGGTCCTAATAGGTCCTAGTCAGGTCTAGTTAGGTCTAATAGGTCCTAATAGGTCATAGTTAGGTCTAGTTAGGTCTAATAGGTCCCAATACCTGTCTAGTTAGGTCTAATTGGTCTAGTCAGACCTTTAATTGGTCCTAATAGGTCCTAATAGGTTAGGTAATTGGTCCTAATTTGTCTAATAGGTCCTAACAGGTCCTAGTTAGGTAGATAGTTAGGTCTAATTGGTCCTAATTGGTCTAATAGAACCAAATAGGTCTATAGTTAGGTCTAGTTAAGTCTAATAGGTCCTAATTGTTCCTAATATGTCCTAATTGGTCTAGTTACCTGTCTAATTGGTCCTAATAGATCTAGCTAGGTTTAGTTAGGTCTATTTGGACCTAATAGGTCCTAATACATCTAATTGGTCAGACTAATAAGTCCCAATAGGTCTAATTGGTCCTAATAGGTCCTACTTAGGTCTACTTGGTCCTAATATGTCTAGTTAGGTCTAGCTAGACCTCTAATTGGTCCTAATAGGTCCTAATTGGTAATAATTAGTCTTACTAGGTCTAATTAGCTCTAAAATTAGGTATTACAATATCACATTTATGTGATTCATTAAGACAAGTCCTAACCATCAACTTAAAATATCTAGAGAGAGACAACTTATGCATACCTTGTTTCCTACGATAATATCTTTCTCGTGATTCTTCACATAGTCTTTGTTCAGCCTCTTCTAAATCATGTTGTGTACTCTTGTTTAGACTTCTCTTTTTATTTCCCATCACAACTTACAAAATTGTTCCATGCCAAAATGTCTTTTTCTCCTAAATGTGAACTATTTTAAAGCTTTCGGGTTAATGAAATGAGAAAAATATACATTTATTTATATGTAATCGTTATTAATTCAAAATGACACCAAATAGGTTGACCTAGGTTTCTATCAAAAGTCAAAGTTGACTTTCTATTGAAATTAAGTTAGTGATGGTTAAACTTGGCATCAAACTTGAAAGTAATTTTGATAGAAAGTACTTTCGATCAAAACTCAAAAGTTTCGATTGAAAGTAACTGGTTTAGGCCATGTTTGCAAGCTATGAAAAATTTCTAATAATTTCATGGCTTTGGGCCTCAAGCATGGTGATCAAATGGAAGAATAAGGAAGACATCCTTTTGCATACAAGTACTCGAAACTAGCTTTATAACGATTATATATTCGACTATTTTATAATTTATTATATGTGTATGGTTTTTGACATTAATTGAATGTAGCTTTTTTATCAAATATAAACCTCTGAGTTTGATGTTCAATGAAAAATAGTAAAAAAAGGGATTTAAAAAAAAAAAATAACAGTGCCCTCTGTCTTCAAGTCTACTTTCTATCAATTTTTTTTTTGAAATTCGATAAATACACAAGTTATAAGCTATGTAGTTAAGGTATGTCGAAATTATTGTTTAGTAAACTTCAAACATTAATAAAATATGCAATAACCGTGATAATGTTGTCAAACCAATTGCATGTCCTTTGTATGGATGTTAAGAAACTAAATTCAAAATAATCACATTCATATCTATTTTACAAAAAAAGTTATTCTCTATGAAAACATTGTTACTCTTTGAAAATGACGTTTTCAGCACCATACCAATTTTTCGTGGGAGAAAGAAAAAAGTATTCAAATAAATTTAAAAAAATAAAAAATAAATATTTAGAATCTAGATAGAAAGTCCTAAAAGACTCTAATTTACTTCATCCTCTGATTTTGAACAGTTCAATGACAATATGCATTTGAATCTGAAAGTTTTTTTCAAAATCTAGAGTTCAGTGTCTGTTCAGGCAAAAAAGTGTAACCACTATTGTGGGTTCACCCTAAATCAAGTCATTTGGCATGACATCTGGATTATTTTCATTTAGGCCATGCTAGTTTGAGTTTTGAGTTAATTGTGCATTTGAGAGCCCATTTTGGAGAATTGCATGAATTTTTACATCATTTTTAGCTTGAATTTATATCAAATTACATCATGTAGCTACATCTTTACATCAATTTAGGATGAATTATAGGATCATCTAGCATAATTCATCTCAATTTCATCATGTGTCTTCATTAATTTATTTCAAATTATGTAATTGAGATGCATTTCATACTATAATCTTCCATTTTATGATTGTCATTCAATTAGATATGAATATGCAATCCGAGAGCATTAAAAACAATCTAATTATTTTTTATGACTAGGAAGCAATAAAACATTCTTGAGGTGTTTGATTTGAATTTGATTTGATTGTAATGTACTAACACCTTGATCTAATATTTTATTGAAGTGTTGTGTTTGAAGATAGGTACATAATTTTACACACATGGGATGGACTATGGTACCTTACCATGGAACACCATCAAGACAACCTCTTAAATAGCATGTACCACAAGCTAATTAGTTACAACTCCAATAAAATTGGCAGAAACAACCACAATGGAGATGTAATCAATCTTAGGGAAATATTTCCAAGGAATTAAATAGGAAAAATGAAAAGGATATGAGACGATGGTTAGAAAAGTGGTTTAACAAGGGCATGTGATAAAAAGTGTACACCTTAACTCCCCCTCCAAAGTGAAGAACTTTATTATCATCAAGCATACCTGGTTCCATAGAAGGGGTAGCTCCTCTCTGTCAAGATTTTGTTCATTTCCTTTACTAATTTAGTTCAAAATTTTGGCTAAACTCATGTGGTATGAAAAAAAAGTGAAGTGACAAAAAAGGGTAAAATTTTTGAAGTGAGAAAGAAAGAGGAAGGTTTATGGAAGGAAAAGATTGATGAATTTCATTTACTTTACAGTGTCCATACTAATTTGCTTCAAAATTTTGGTTCAATCCATGCAGTATCAAATAGAAGGAAAAAATACATAGAAAAAAAATGTAAAACTATGAAAAGAGAGAGGGGAACGCTCACAAAGGAAAAGATTGATAAGTCAATTTACTTAATGTTATCTTTTACTAATTTCATCCAAATTTTAGATCAATCCACTTGGTATAGAATAAAAAAATCCCTAAAAAACCCAAAATAGATGTAAAGTGAGAAAGAAGAGGAAGGTTCAAGGAAGGACAAGGTTGATGACTTCCATTTATTTAATGTTACATCATGTACTAAATTAGTTCAAAATTTTGCTCAACCTACATGCTGTAAAATAAAAGAAAATAACTAAATAGATGGAAAAGAAAAAAAAAAATTGAAATGAAAAAGAAAGCAGAAGGTTCAAGGAAAAAAAGATACATAAATTTCATTTATTTAATATTGTCTTTACTAACTTGTTTCAAAATTTTGGTTCAACTCACATAATATACAAAAAAATGAAATAAATAAGTTTAGGTAAGAAAAAGATTGATGCCTATTATTTAATTCATATTGTCCATGACTAATTTGCTTTGAAATTTTGACTTATAAAACAAATAAATAAATAACTAAATAGATTAAAAAAAATGATCGATGACTTTTATTTATTTCATGTTATCCTTTCATTTACTTTGAGATCTTGTAACTACCAAAATGTAGCTGAGAATGATTCGTGACAACTTATCGATTTTATTTCTAAATAATGTTCAAAAGTTGCTTTGAAAAGTTATGATGGTGAAGATGAAGTTGCTTGGAATTCATGATAGTTGCTTTGGTTTTATTTTCTAAAATACTATACTTTCCTTGTAACATCATAAAAACTCATGAGAACTATTTTTAGAAGCAAAAAATGTGCAATAAAGTGGCATTTATCATTTTTCACATAATAGAAATATTCAAAAAATATTTATCTTAAAATATTCAGTTTTATCAAAACAAAAATATTTTACGTATACAAATATAATTTGTAAAATAAATTAATAAATATTTAACAATCTTCTCCACTTTTCTTCAAAGACTTTGGTTTACTTGAAATGATATTTCTATGACACAAAGATAGTATTCACATTTACACTCCCTTAAAGATTGTGGACGGGAGGCATGTCATGCCTTATAATCCTCCAACACATGATGACTCATACCACTTCCAATACGCTGCAATAATATCATACAAATCTCGTATTAATTTCTTCAAAGTCACAAGACGACTTGAGATGGCTTCAAGTCATTCTTTTATAATATCATACAAATTTTCCATTATAAACTTTTGACTCTCTTCCTTACGTCTCTGTCTATGTAGACCCTTCAATATATTTATATACTAATTCTTATTTTGATATTAAATAATAAAAAAATATTTTTCTTATATCTTTTTGTATGTTGATTTTATCCTAATATATTATAATAGATCATACAAATTTTCCATTGTAAACTTTTGACTCTCTTCCTTATATCTTTGTCTATGTTGATCCTTTCTTAATGAATATATTTTATATGGTAATTTTTATTTTGATATTAAATAATAAAAAGAAATATTTTTCTTATATCTTTTACATATTAATTTTTTCTTAATATATTATAATAACATACAAATTCTTTATTATAAAATTTTGATTCTCTTTCTTATTTATCTATTTATGTAGACCCTTTTTTAATCAATACATTTATATACTAATTCTTATTTTTTATTGTGTTCCATACTTGTAAGAAGACCGCAGTCCATGGAATTTACAATTGATTCATTTATTATCAAAGGCTTGGAGAGTAGAGATATCATTGCTACCAAAGTGGTTGATCATGCATCTTAGTTGTACTCCTTTGCAGATTTTGTTCCTTTTGATGATAGTGATTCTTTAGTAGATTTTGAACACACTTCCAGTGTTGATTCAAACTTGGAGGAGGACTTTGGATACTTGAACTTGGGTATTCTCACATGTGATCAAGTTTTTGAGCCATCCATTTCTTCCCTTCCTATTGAGATCATTTCTACTATTTCTCCTGGTGATGCTTGCATTCATACGGCTATGAGTTCAGGTGATTCAATGCAGTAGGATATTCCTTGTCTTCTAGACTCAATTCCATGGGATGGCTACTTGATAGACATTGCAAGTTTGTTTATGGAGTCCTACATTACATATTTGGGAGACATTATTAATGGCATTCATCTTCTCTTTGAAGATGATCCTTCTTCAGTTGTTGTGAGGGAACATGTTGACCCGAGTCATCTTCATTCTCCACTTGATCATTCTTTTGAGGTTGACATGATTGTGGATACTTTGATACAGTAGTTGGAAGAGGTCACTTTATCTTTAGAGGAGATAGTTGAGTCTTTGAGACATGTTGTACATTCATCCTCAATTGGTCCCGGCTTATCTTTTTTAGCAGTGTGGTCTAGTACACATGATTTGGATGAGGCACCTTTTAGTATTGAAATGGGGACACTTGAGTACGTTTCAGAGATTCCATTCATTTTGAGGTTTCTTCCTATAGATTGAGGAGGCTTCATACATGCACATTTGGTTTTGTTTCTTTCTAAGGGGAGTAATGTTGTTCTACACTCATGGAGTATTATCTACATATAGCTTGGAGCATCTGCCACAGGTGTACATTCTACATTGAGCGGGGGCTACTTGGTCTCTCTTCCACTTCTTCTCTCCTATATGGGGATTCTCGATTATATATGCATGATGTATGTCATAATGTGGAGGGGGGGTCTTGATTACTCCATCCATCCATGCATCTTATTTATTTTCATCTCTCTTTCGGGGGGAGGGTTTTCCCACTTTCTCCACTTTATGAGAGATTGCATTGCTCTTGCATATTTTACATGGGTACCTAACATGGCCTAGTAGCCGGGACCCATTATGCATTTTCATCTACCATTATGAGCTTAAGTTCATTCCCCTAAGTTTCACTTAAGAGGGGTGTTGTTGTAATTAAATATTTCTAGTTACGCTTTACGTAAGTTTGCCTATATATCCAAGCACATCTATTTTGTACTTAATCAATTGGTCATCATCAATTGGGCATACTCAATTGTATCTATTTATTATTTGATCAATATTGAATCATTCATTTGATCATCATTTTTCCTATCTCTCTTGTGTTGTCAATTGAGCTTCTAGATCTTGGCATTTCATTCTTTGTCTTAGGAAAATTCTTACAATTAGAGTCTCCAATCACTAGTTTTTTAGGTATGGTTTGGAGGGTCTCTCTCTCTCTCTCTCTCTCTCTCTCTCTCTCTCTCTCTCTCTCTCTCTCTCTCTCTCTCTCTCTCTCTCTCTCTCTCTCTCTCACTCTCTGTTTGTGTGTGTGTGTGTAGAGGATCATGAGAGGCCAAAATAGGCCCTTAAATGACAATGAAATTTTAGAAAATCAGAGTTCGGCAACTTAATGTAAAAATTTCAATAGGTTATCAACCTTATATCAAAAATATGTAAGAAAAAATTATCAATTAATATTTTCACCAATGTATTACAAAATTTTAGATCTTTTAGGTCTGTAACATATTATAATATATTAATAAGGAAGAAACGATAACATAGAGAGATATGCCCAGAGGCTTACAAAAGGGCCTTCTAACGACCATGAAAAACTAGAGAGGATGAAGAAAGGGAGGGGAAAAGAGCTTCACCCAAGATCCCAGAAAAAGACAGAAAGAAGAAAGGCAGAAGAACAACCAAATTTTCCAACAAAGCATGAAAAAGAAAGAAGAATAGGTCATTAACAAAAGTAAGGCAAACAGAGGAAGGGAAAAAATAGAGGGGCCAAGAATCATTATGCAACATGTTGTTTCCCCTACCACTGGCCTCACTTCATCCATGGAATATATTCAAACATGGCCTTGTCCCGCTCCTCCTATGCCCTGCAAAGCTTAGTAAGCAAAGCCTTCAGCCGATTCCATTTTATGTAGACCCTTTTTTAATTAATACATTTATATACTAATTGTTATTTTTTATTGTGTTCCATACTTGTAAGAAGACTGTGGTCCGTGAAATTTATAATTGATTCATTTATTATCAAAGGCTTGGAGAGTAGATATATCATTGCTACTGGAGTGGTTGATCATGCATCTCGGTTGTACTCCTTTACAAATTTTGTTCCTTTTGATGATAGTGATTCTTTAGTAGATTTTGAACACACTTCCAGTGTTGATTCAAACTTGGAGGAGGTCTTTGGATAATTGAACTTGGGTATTCTCACATGTGATCAAGTTCTTGAGCCATCCATTCCTTCCCTTCCTATTGAGATCATTTCTACTATTTCTCCTGGTGATGCTTGCATTCATATGGCTATGAGTTTAGGTGATTCAATGCAGTAGGATATTCCTTGTCTTCTAGACTCGATTCCATGGGATGGCTTCTTGATAAACATTGTAGGTTTGTTTGTGGAGTCCTACATTACATATTTGGGAGACATTATTAATGGCATTCATCTTCTCTTTGAAGATGACCCTTCTTCAGTTGTTGCGAGGGAACATGTTGACCCGAGTCATCTTCATTCTCCACTTGATCATTCTTTTGAGGTTGACATGATTGTGGATACTTTGATACAATAGTTGGAAGAGGTTTGAGGTGTCTATCATTAAGTCTTCTTGACTAGACTTTGGTTTAGTTTGGTCACATCTTTTAATCGTACAAGACGTGGTGGCATCGTTTAAATAGAAAACTAGAATGTTCTAAGTCCATACCATGTACAAGCTAGCGTTTCTTGATGAACGGTTCAGAGCTCGTTATTAAAATCAATGGTTCAGAGTTCACAAAAAATATCAGCTTTCATTGTGCCTTCCAGTTGTTTTGATATCATCATCCCATCAGATTTATTTTTGTCCTCGCAGGAAGGTTGTTTCCCATCATTCAACGATAATCTAGTTTTCCAACTAGTGGAAGTAATTACGGTTTGTGCACTGAATGTTCAATTTTTCTTTATTAAATGTTTTTTTTTAAAGTCAAAAGTGGGGTATCCACCATATTTTATTAATAAACTGGATCAATAACTCCCCCGTGGAAGAACCAGGAAGAAACCCCGGGATCATAGTTATATACAAGTATATATTTGAAAGTAGTTAGTTACATATGCAGTTACAAAAGATGCTGAATAGGCACATAGTCATTTTCCTAACATAACCCATATTCTAGGAAATTCAAGTGATATACAAAACACAGGATGACCATGTATATCAAAACCCATTGATTAATCCATGCATCAAAAAAGCCGTGCTTCACAAATTTAGTCACTACCTTATCAAAAAGTCATCAAAATTTTAGACATAATCAACAATGGAACATTTATTCAACCATGTCCTCTGAACCCCAACCCTCAACCAAAGACATTGAAACATGCGGGGGCCAAACCGAAGGAACTGAACCAGCATCTGCCGCAAGATCTGATGATGTTGGTTGTGAAAATTATCCCATAGGTGAGAAGTTGGGAATCCATCCACGATCATAGGCCAAAGCTTGAGGATGAGGTGTATCATGGTCAGTGGCATGTGTAATTTGTTCTTCCAATAGAGATACACTACCCAAGCCCGAAGGGTGAACATTGAGATCCAGCACCGCATCAACCATCCTTGGTGAATTCCCACAGCTAACAGGGCATGAATGAAGCAGCACTGCTGGTCGAGGTGATAGAGAGTTTGGAAATTCAAGAAGATCCAGCAATGCATTCACCTTGATCTTGATTGAATCCACCATATGGAACCCTAGGCGCTGATTCAATGAGCGGAGAGTATTTTTTGCATACCTAGCATCCTGTTTCTCCAAGGAGCATTTAATACTTACATAGACTAGCATGTAATCATGATTAGTGAGCAATTCATGGTGGGAAAATAACCCACCCACTAGTTCCAAACCATCCCAAAGATCATATTTTTGTAAAGCCCTCATGAGCTCATTATTCTACAGATAATATGGATTGATAACTTTCTCCACTAGGGAGACGAGAAGGGGTACTGATTGAATGAGGTCCAATGCATTGGATAGGAAGATGGCAACAAGTTGTGATGGGAAGAAGAACTGATGCACATGTGGTGCAAGGATTTCTTCCCCAATTATTATGCAGATAGCAGCCTGAAACCTCAGAGTATGGAAAAAAAACATTGCACCAAAGAAGCCCTCATCAATATTCGCAGGTAACACCTCTTCCAACCTAGGTGCTTGCAGCCTCAGTCTATAATTTCTTGGAAAAATATCATCGTGATACCTACCACATTGTCTGCACTTCAAAATCTGACTAGTCCTTAGCTCCATTGCTGCACCTTGAACTAAACTTAATGACTAGTGTGTAGCTGTGAATGGGGAGATATATAAGGCCATGAAAGCACTCCCATCACACAATCCATAAATTGCCAAATTCATTGAATTCCTGCAAATCTCAAGGATGAAGGAGGATGATGTCTGATCGTACCTTGGGAATGCAAAATTCTCATAAAATGTTGTGGGAATGTACTTCCTCACAACACACAGGCATCCCACTCATTTAAATTAGTTTTTATAAGCACAGAGGAAAAGGAAATGATGGAATATCATCTGTGGCAATTAATTTTGTCACTTATATTTGCATAAGGATGCAGATTTTCACACACCAAAGGTACTATTCCCACATCATATGGGATATTGCAACTATGCACGCAATATCCACATCACCTAACAATTATTTAAGTTGTCATTATCATACTCCACTTTTGATGAAGAGGCTGTCATGTCCGCACAAACCAAAGCCTGCAGTCTTGTGTCCTGTTTAATGATTTCAGCAGGTGCCAATGACATCATATCATGGCCATCGCATGCTCTATTAGCAAGATAATCTGCCACTGCATTCCCCTCACGAAGGGTATGGGATATTTATATTTCTTCGAAGGAATCTAAAAGGAACCAAATTTGTCGAAAGATATATCCTAACTGCCAGTTGTGTGTTTCCCATTTTATGTAGTTATTAATAATGATCAAGGAGTCCCCCTCTACTTGTAATCATTTGAATATGCCTGCTTTAGCCAGTGTGAGGCCAATGAATAACACCTAAGCTTTAGCCATATTATTTGTACCACAAGGAAGAGGGAAAAATTTTAATGCTTTCACAACTCCATGATGATCTCAGATACACACCCCTGCACCTGATTCACTTGGATTCCCTCTAGAGGATCCAACAAAGTTTAGTTTCACAATACCTTCTACTGGAGGAATCCAATGAATCAACTTATGATCTGGAGGTTTAGAATTATGATTTCGCTGACACTAGCCAAATGGCACATGAATATGTTTCCATTCCCTTGCAATCACACTATCCCAACTTGTCATATGTAGATTACACTTAAGCTTTGAATGGCTGGAATTCACCATTTCAGATATTGACTTTTCCAAATTAGTTATTACTGCTTCAATTGTAGAGGAGATCTTACGAAAGATTCTTTTATTGCGCTCCCACCAAATTGCCCACACAACCAATGCTAGGATACATGTCCATAATGCAGAAAATAGGGAATTTGGATATAATTCTAGCCAAGACTTAAACAAGTCCCAGAGATTTCTTGGGAAAGGCATCGAATAGTGAAGTTTTCTCAATACAAAAATCCAGCAATGTTGTGCAAATGAGCAGGATAGGAATAAATGATCTACACTTTTTGAAACTTGCCCACACAGTATGCAATTAAAGGGTTGTGCAATCTTTAGATTGTGTAATCTATCACTGGTTAAAATCCTATTTTTCAATGCTAACCACAAGAAGCAGCCTGCTTTGGGAAGTGTTAAATGACTCCAGCAAAATGTGAATGCCCTACAGGGGGGAGATTTGACTTACTGTTGTTGGATGATGTTATACCCATCCTTAATGTTATAGTTGCCCTCACTCCCAGGGACCCAAAGCACCTTATCATCTAAATTTGATAAGTACACTACTTTTTATGAGAAGATTTTTTTATAATAGTTGGCAATCCAAGGGAGGAAGATTCAATTCTGATGGATCTTTCCAGATCACTTTTCTCGAATGTACTGAGACTACAGAAATAAAATTTATCAGGAGTGACCCCCACATGTCTTCTATAGTACTAATCATGTTATCCACAACTTCCATCTTATGTAGTGGCGGACCCCTGTTCCATGAGTCATGCCAAAATTTAACTTGAGACCCACTATTAACTTCCCAGGAGATATGGTTAGTTACAATCTCCCTTGATGCCATCATGAAGTCCCATATTGCTGATCCTTTTGGAGGATCAAGGATGGTCAAGATTCTAGCCAGATTATTATTATCTAGGTGTTTTTGCTGCATGATTTAACACTAAATGTTGTTGGGCTTAGCGTACATTTTCCAAACTAGTTTTCCTCCAAATGCTTTGTTCCTTTTATGAAGATCATGGATCCCCGCACCACCAAGGTGTTTTGTATGTGCCATACAATCCAGTGAAACCAAGGGAATTTTATTTTCTCCATTCATATTTTTCATCCATAGGAAGTCACTCAAAATCTGTTAAATGGATTTGATGACTGAAGAAGGAGCTTTGAGTACCGATAGATAGTAATTTGGAATTGTTGAGAGCACTGTCTTTATAAGAAGGATTCTGCTTGAAAGGGACAGCCACCTTGCTTTCCAAGCAACCACTCTTGATTTTATTCTGTCAATAATGGGCATCCAGTAGCTTGTTCGGTTGGCTCCTACAAAGAAAGGAATTCCTAAATAAATTGATGGTAGAAAGTCTACTGAGAAGCCAAGAATATTGACAATCTTGTTGGCTATTATTTGATTTGTATTGAACAAGTAGATCTTAGATTTTTGTGAATTCACTTTCTGATTTGAAATTGATGTGTACAAATCTAGAGATTGTTTAATTTATTTTGCTTCTGATACCGAAGAGGCTCCAAACAGAAGGGTGTCATTCACGAATAAGGTGTGAGTGATGAAAATGCTTGTTTCACTAATATATGCACCTTTCTAGAGCCCTGTAGCCTACTTATGTTGAATGTGTCTACTAAAAGATTCAGCCATAAGTATAAAAAGGACTGGGGATAGTGGATCTCCTTGCTGAACCCCTTGTGTAGATGAGAAAAATCCTGCAGAAACTCCATTTATCAGAACTGAAAACCAGGCCCCTGATACATAGGATCACACCCATTTACACCATGCTTTGGAAAATCCAAATTTGCATAAGACTTTGAATAGGAAGTTCCAGCAAACCCTGTCATATGCCTTCATCATATCCAATCTAATGAAAAAATTTAGAGTTTTGCCCTTATTAATTGAATGAAGTGTTTCATGTGCCACTAGTGCTCCCTCCATTGTTTCCCGACCAGGAACAAAGCCACTTTGAGGTTGTGATACTAGACTTGGAATTAACTGTTGCATTCTGAGATATATGGATTTTGTGATGATTTTGTAGACCGTGTTGCACAAGGAAATGGGTCTAAATTTTGCAAAAGTCTTAGGTGCTTTCACTTTGGGAATAATAGCTATGTTAGTAGTATTGAAATATTTGAGCATGGACTTACTAGATCTAGATTCTTCAATCACACCCAGTAAATCCCACCCTACTATGTCCTAGCATGCTTGGAAAAAAAGAGCCGTAAATCTATCCAGACCTGGCACTTTATCTGGGGGAAGGGAGAAGACTACTTTCCTTAGTTCCTAAATTGTGAATGGTGCCATGAGCTTAATGTTTTCTAATTTTGTAACAATAGATGGTATGTCTGCAAGAAGCTCATCCTCTCGGGCGTCCGAGTAAGGAGGAGGATGCTGGGGAGCCAACAAGGATTTAAAGAATCTCACCCCTTCCTCTTGTATGCTTTGAGGGTCTGTAATTGGGATACCTGTCTCTACATTATTAATTAAGAAGATCCAATTAGCTGTTGTTTTCTATTTAGTTGAAGCATGGAAGAATTTTGTATTTTTATCCTCCTCTTTCAGCCATAGCTCCCGAGATTTCTGTCTCCAATAAATCTCTTCTCTACTGCATAGTTCTTCCCAATCCGTAGTTAGGCTTTTCTGGGCAAGGTAAGAATCGTTATCTATGCCATGTCTGGTGATCTTGTCTAGCACATCTTCTAGTTTTTTCTTTACAATCTCCTTTTCTTTAAATATGTTCTTAAAAACTACTTCATTCCATTTTTTGATCTGAACTTTAGTATATTTCAGCTTGGTTGCAAATTGATGCATTTTAGTACCATCCAACTGAGGGACACTCATCCACCATTACCTGATTAAAGGCATGAATGATGGGTGTCGTAACCACATTCTTTCAAATTTAAAGGATGAATTATGAGGTAGACCCTGAGAGGCCAAGTTAAAATTCACTTGGATGCTGATGGGAAAGTGGTCAAAGCCTAGTTTAGGAAAAATGTCTGACTGAAAAGAGGTCTTAATCAGATTCCAATTCTATGATACAAAGAACCGGTCTAGTCTCACGACAATCTACACCAAGTTAGATCTTTAATAAATGTTGCTTATTCATTTTTACGAAATCTATGAAGTGAAAGGAAAATTAAGAAGTATCCTTTGAGTGCACGCAGAAGAATTTAAAATAATCATAATTAATTAAGTTTATAATTATTTATTGATTAAAATTTTTATTATTGTAAAATAATTATATTTTAATATATTTATAATGTATAATTATAAAGACAATTATTATATAAAATAAATATAACTTCCCTCTATCTCTCTACTTGTATTCTTATTTATCTCTCTCACTATTGCAAAAAAATAGACCTAATTTTTCTTTAATTGACCTTCCACTCCTCTTCTACATACAAACATCCTGATGATGGATCATGTAGTATGATAAGAAATGTTGATGGTTAAAAACTTTACACAATCGAATCCAAAAATTGAATACTATTGAAATTACTAGTTTTATTCTTCTTTTTGCATGATTTTTAACATCTTAATTTTCAATTTCCATTGTATATTTTACATTTCTTTTTTGGTTTATTTTCATTACTAAAGTAGTTTATTGATCCTATTGTTCTTTATTTGTATCTTAGATCAATTGTGATTGAGAGAATGTGAGCTTGAGAGTACTAAGTAAGATGTCTTTCATTTTTGGTAGAGTTTTTACTTGCAAGATGCCTCTCCACGCCACTGCTTGTATCCCTTTTGTAATTGAATGTTTAGAATTTTTTTAATTTTATGTTACAAATTATTTCTATTAATTTATTTTATGATTGTAATTTTTTTTAAAAATTAAAGAATTAATTGAATATAGTAAATAGAAACTAAAATTAAGTTGTTGATAAAATGTTAAAATTGGAGTCCCATTTCCTACCATGTTTTATATAGTATTTTCTTTTTCTTTTTACTCATTTTTTTTGTGTCTATTGATAAACTTGAAACTTTAGTGCATGGATATATTCTTTCACTATTTTTGTAAATGTATATTTAAATAGAGAATTAAAAATTTATGTCTACTGAAATACACCTCTTACCATTTTCAACCATCATTTGTCTAAGTAACTATTCATCTGAAATAGAAATGAATTATATCATCTTGACATAGGTTCTTTCTTCTATTGCATCATACTTTTTTCAAACTTTTTGAATAAATTTTAATATTTTTCCATAACAAGATAATCAACCTTATATTGTTCAATAAAAATGAAATATTAAATATTAAAAAATAAAAATATTCAAAGCTATATTTTTATAAATTTTGACTTATAGAACTACAAAAGGGTATTTTTATATATATTTTTTAAAAATATCATTAAAAAGACTAGGATTTGTTGAAACATCATTTTTCTAAAATAATTTTATTTTTTTGGTAATTAGACCCAAATTGGTGTAAAACGTGCATTTAATAGACATTTCCAATTGGAAAACTTCAGGCACATATCTAACTTAGCTAGAATTAATTTAGCTAGACCATATGTTTGAACAAAATAAATTTTTAGTTAGAAATATACTCAAATTCAGTTGTGCTGATAAGTTGTCCTAAAGTGTGACGAAGATTTCTACTTTCACCTAGTTTCCTTTTGTGTGCTTAACAATTCTTGCTTATCTAAATTTTTCATTCATCATTCCTTCCCTATTCAACAAGCTACTTCTTTTAGTTTCCTAGATATAAGATTTTACTATCCATGGTAGTATCATATTTCCACAATCTTAACATACTGCAATATTGTTTCACCTTGTTGATCTATCTATATATAAATTCCATGTTTCAAAGCATTATATATTCACTCTAGCCACTGAATTCTATGAATCTAATTACTATCTTGTATTTATAGACATATTAGTTATAATATCTTTTTGTGTAAGCACCATGTTTACTCGTCATAATATATATTTTTACCCTATTTCATTATTCATATTGTGTACATTAACAGGCTAACCAAAATAAATAAACATTCATATTTCATTTTGCCTCCTGTGCTATCATTTCTACTATCTTCTTAAGTCAACTTCAGTTTGTTCTTATATGAGGTCAAGTGTGTTACCAAATTTCTATAATAGGTATAATTATATTACTTTCGTATGTTTTTACATATTTTTCCACTATGTGTTACTTCTTATCTTCTTTAGAGTGGGCTTAATTTGACATAGATCTTCCTATCCTACCCTTGGGTTCTTAACTTCCTATGGCATTGTGTCGGGAATGGATTGGTTATCTTCCCACCAAGTGTGTATATATTATTAGTGAAAATATGTACAATGTATGGATGACAGGGTGCTAGTGTATTGAGCTTATAGTGGTCTAGAGACCTATTTCATTTCACATGATCTTATCCATGTAGATGAAGTGGAGTATGTGATAGAATTGTCAATTATTTGCAGTCTTTATTAGTGACCTTAAGGGGGATGGAATTCAAGGGGTTTCCCTTGAGGACCATCCACTTCTTTGCAAGTTTATGAATGTGTTTCGAAGTGAAATCCTAGGCATGCCACCTAAGCGTGACATAGGTTTCCATATTGATCTCATTCTCAAAGCTGAGCCTATTTTTAAGGCACCATATCATAACACTGCTTGGGATTTGAGTGAACTCTATTAGCAATTGAAGTAGTTATTGGCCAAGGGCCATAATCATCCTAGTGTTTCCCATAGGGGAGCATCAATCATCATTTTTAAGAAGAAGGATGAATCTCATCATTTGTGCATTGACTATCGATAGTTGAACAAGGTGGCGATGAAGATCCAGTATCCTTTGTCAAGAATTGATGATTTTTTCAATCAAATGAAGAGAGCTAGTGTGTTCTCGAAGATAGACCTCAAGTCAAGGTACCATCATTTTTGTATACATGAGGCTAACATTCATCATACAATTTTTCACACCTGAATGGACATTATAAGTTTACAGTTGTACCATTTTGGTTGACCAATGTACCATTAGTGGTCATGAGTTTGATGAATGGAGTGTTTTGCACCTATCTTGATTGCTTTGTCCTTGTATTTATGGATAATGTTTTGGTGTATTTGAGGATGGTGGAGGAACATGAGGGCCATTTGCATAAGGTTTTGTCATGTCTTCATGACCATCAGCTGATTGGTAACCTAACCAAGTGTGAGTTCTTCTAGACTAAGGTGATTTATTTGGGTCATATCATATCAAGAGATTATTTTTGTGGATCCTTCAAAGATCTAGGCCATTATGGAATAACCAGTGACTAAATAAGGTTCGTATTTTCAAGGTTTTGGAAGGTTAATATTTCTAATTTGTGAAGGATAAGTGTGTTACAACTTTTTAGGCTCTTAAAGAGCAATTAACTAGTGCACCTATCTTGGTAGTGCCTAATCGTGCTAGTGAGTTTGTGGTGTGCATTGATGCATAATTGGAGGGTGTTGGGAAACTCTTATGCAGGAGGAATGAATGGTTTCATATGAATCCCAAAAGCTCAAGGACCATGAGCTAAACCACTCTTCCCATAATTTTGAGTTAGTTGTGGTTGTGCATGCACTAGTCTACTAGAGACATTTATTTTTAGGTCATAAGCTTGAGTTACATATCAATCATCGTAGCTTGCAATATATCTTTACTTATTTGAACATGAATGCACAAAAGCGTCATTGGATGTAGTTCCATTATGAGTATGATTTTGATGTCCATTGCATCAAGGGGAAATAGAACATTGTTTTCTTTACCTAGTAACTCTTGTTATAAGGAGGTTAGCTTGTAGAGATTGAGTATGGGTATACCCTCGTGGATTAGTTGTTTTGGTTACTCTTTGGAGTCATATGAATTTTTGTGGCACCTTAGATACATTTATGTGTTGGTGTCAGGTGATCTACATTCCTTGGTTTTTCTAGAGGCACATTATGCATCATATTCCACATCAGTGTAAAGAATATGCATGTCGATCCTAGATAGTTGTAGTATTGGGCTAGGATGAGATGTCATGTTATTTATTTTGTGGCTATATGTCTTGAGTGTTGGAGAGTGAAGGCATAACAAAGGTAGAAGGATTGAGATCTTAGTTTTATCTCTTAGTATAGATTTGTGTAGTTGTATTCTTGAGGCTTTACCTAGTAACTCTTGGTATAAGGAGGTTAGCTTGTAGAGATTGAGTATGGGTATACCCTCGTGGATTAGTTTTTTTGGTTACTCTTTGTCTGTCATATGGATTTTTGTGGCACCTTAGATACATTTATGTGTTGGTTTCAGGTGATCTACATTCCTTGGTTTTTCTAGAGGCACATTATGCATCGTATTCCACATTAGTGTAAAGAATATGCATGTCGATCCTAGATAGTTGTAGTATTGGGCTAGGATGAGGTGTCATGTTGTTGATTTGGAGGCTATATGTCTTGAGTGTTGGAGAGTTAAGGTAGAACAAAGGCACAAGGCTTGTGAGAACAATTGTCTAACAAGGGTTTGAACTTTGGTGGTTTCTTCACCAACTAAGTGTTTTAATTGTGACACTACACATCCAAAGGCCCCCCTTAAAAATAGTTTGCTAATTTTTTCAAGGTAGTTCTAATTTGTTAAGTAAAAAGACAATAAATTTTTATTTACAATTTTAAAAATTAAAATAAATAAAATTTATATCTATCTTTTCTATAAAAAATTGTTATAATATGAACAATTATTTTTATCTATTTATATAATTTTATTTATTTAATAATTTTTAAAAATACCTTTATATTAAAAAAAATTTAAAATATATTATCATAAAATTTTAGCCTACAATAAAACAGCAACCTTAACAAATTATTTTCTTATCCAAAACTATTTTATAAAATAAATTTATATGGAAAATACGAAATTGAGTACAGGATGACATGGTCTTCATTGCGATGATGTGGAGGAGATAATCTCCTCCATGTGGTTTTCTTTTCTCTCTCCTCACTTTATTTATTTCTTATTGTCTTTAATGTTTATTTCTTTGGCAGTTGTGTGTTTTCTTTCCTCTGAGCTTTTATTCTCCCCTCTTGGTCGCTCGTGTGATCTATCCTTGGCTCCTGATGGAGCCAAAATTGAATAGTTGTGTCATTAATACCTCAAGGACCCTGTCAAAAAGGCTCATTCTAGCCTAAAAAAATCTTTTGCTGAGACTATTGCTTCGACTAGTACTGGCATGCCCCTTACTGCGAGATTTCTTTCAGTTCCTAGAGGCGAATGACCCAACAAAGAAGGTAAGAGCGCTACTATTCCCTTGAACAATTTCTTCATTTTCTTGACTGATGAAATGTTGAAATAAATTTCTTTGGAAAAATCTAGGTTAAGTGATATTGCAATCTTCTTTGCTTGTGTTGATGTTGAGAGATGCCTGCCTAGAAAATTCTTAGACGATTGGTTCCATAATCTCTAGAATTTGAAGTTAGGGCTTAAGATTTTGTTCTGTAGGCAAATATAGAAAGGTCTCTACATTATTTTCTTTAACAACCATGATTCAAATCTCAAATCCCTCAAATGACAGTATTGGACGGTCGAAAAAACCTCCTTTCGTGCTCTAGCTTGGTCACAGGAGGTAGTTAATGAGGAAGTTCTTGCGTTATCATGCCCTAGATGGGTCAATCTTAATGATGTCCCTCCCTTCCTCTAGCATTTTTTACCCTAGTTATTGGAGCCATTTGGGAAAATAATCTAGATTGATGAAACCATGCGATTGGTGCCCAAGCTCGATGCAAGATTTCTTATCTATATTAAACTTGGGAATGATATCCCTTTCTATCTAAACCTTAACATCAATAGGGATACCTTTGTTTTTCCTATTGAAATACTTGGTAGATTAAACACATATTTTATTTGCAAAAAAGAAGGGCATCTTCAAAAGAATTGCCCAATTAAATTAATTGTAGGAAACAAAAGGTTAACTCAATAGGAACCTCTGAAAACCCTAACAATGGTAAGGATTTGATCTCAAACCCAATTAATCTTCACTCGATTGAAAAAGTTGCTCACCCAAAAAATAATCCCACCTCAGACTCGGCTCTTGTCTCTAAACCTGATAAAATGAACCAAACGACTGTTGACAACACACTTGTGGTTTTTGAACCCAGCAACCTTACCTTCGTTTCCACAAAAAAATTCTAAGGAATCGAGCTCTGATGGTTTCCAAATAGTCACTACAAGGAAATGAAGATGGAAAAATGCCCAACAACTTGTATTGGATCAAATCCGTGTTGTTAATCATAATGCTAACAAATTTGTGGCTCTTAATAACCACTCCACCCTTATGATTGATGACGTACCAAGTAATTTTCAAAATATAAGAAATTCCTTAGTTAATAATTTGGATGAAAACTCTAAACAAGTTGATAGTGGTGTTGGTGATGTTACCATGAGTGATAACCCTACAAGAAAGATCCTCATATCTGTGACTCCCAAATGATCTGATCCAAATCTTTCTATAGGGCTTACCCTTGATGATAGCATCACCAACCCCTCGACATCTATGCTTAATGAGATAGAGAACAATCATGTTATTGAAGTTATTTATGCTAATATGGGTTTAGAAGACATTAAGTCTAGCTCAATGCTCCCTGGCTTTCCAGGATCCCAAGTGTCTGGGTCTAACATTAGAGAAAATGTTGATATTAAAACTGATCAAATTGAGTGTAGTGAGGATGATGACGACCTCATGAAAGGATGCTCCATGGCTAAGAAGAAAGGTAGACCCGTCGGTTCCAAGAATAAGAAAAATTCTGGAGAGCATAATGGTCTCCCTAGCAATCCCACTTAATGGGTAAGTGCACAAAGATGGGGGACCAAAAAGGGGGTATAAGATGCCACTTTTTTTTTTTTTTTGAAATCAGAAAATTCTAAACTGCAACGAGAAATTGAAGATAGTTAGACTCAAAATTTTAAGATGCGACAAGAACAAGAGTTGTAATACTCTAAATCTAGTTTCTAAACTATTAACTTATTTTAAAAATGGTTCAGATTAAGGCCCTCAAAAAGGGGGAGCACAAAAGTGGTCTTGTTTTTTGTGAAAAAACATAACATAGCATCTAGTGTGCTCCCCCTAAAATGTTAACTATTTTTTTGAATTTACTTAGTAATGAGTATGGCCATCCTGCCTCCCATAAGAGAACTTACAATATGATTAAAAGTGCTTGTGCTTCTCTCAACCTTCCTAGGAACACTGATGTTGACTCTCACAAATTCCTCTCATTCCATTGGAAAGATGGATCCCTGTCCTCTCCAATATCCAAGCCAAGGATATTTACAAGCTTCTCAACTATGACACCTCGGTGATTGAACACATTAACTCCCTTTGGTATGTTGATTCGTGTACCTCTGCTTCATAGAAAACCTTTGAGAAATTATGGAAGTCTCCCATCCCCCGCCAAGATCAAATGCTTCAAGTGGAAACTCATGCTGGATAGACTACCTATTAGGAATAACTTGGCTACTTATGACTTATGCTCTGTTTGTAGGAAGCCTGAGACTATGCGACACATCTTTCTTGATTGCATTTTTGCTAAAGAAGTTTGATTGATGTTTGGAATATCTCTTACTGAACATGTTTGTACTCTTGATATTATTATTGGTTTCATTCATGGGCTTAAGAAGGATGCTAATTTGTAAGTTAGTAAGTTAGTGGCTCTGATTTTTTTGGCTTGATGGTTGAGGCTTTGCCTCCCATGGTTTTTGTATAAACTCTTTTGATCTCTTGATTATTAATATAAAATAAATAAATTTATATTTAGTTAACAATCTCTACTCATCTTTTTTTCATTACTATAAATATAATTCTTTTAATTTTAGAAAGTTTAAAAATAAAGATTACTTATTATTGTTGTAGATAAACTTTGATAGCTAAAACAAGAGCAATAGGTAAAACAAAAAGCAACTATGTTGTAGCTACTATAAGTAATCATTTTTACACCAAAGGTGTTCCTATATGATATGGATGACCTAATTTTAAGAATCAATGGTTGAAATTTGATAAAAACAAAAGCAAGATGATTGAAAACATTTTGTTCATTTATGGTTTTTCGCCAAACATATTTCTCATGTCATGATTTTAAATATATTTTGTAGCATCATGCATGCAAATAAAAAATTATAGCATAGACCAAAGTGATGGGCGATCTTACCAACTATTTTTATTAGGACACGGCTATTGTCTAAACAAAATGCACCATTGACCAAATTTGAAAATTCCAAAAACAAAACAGATTTTGTGAAATTTTCAGCATTTGTTCTTCATGATCTGCATGTTTTGAATTGAAAACATCCAAAAAAATAAAAATAAAAATCACTAAAAAACACAAATCTGGAAAAAAGAAATTTGATAATAGGTGCATTTTGTCGGGAGCATAGCCTCCGCCTTTTTATTATGCTTTTCCACAGCTTAGAACACCAGCAACTTGCCTACAAGTCAGAGTACAATATTCTTGTCAATTTCAAATGCATTGCATTTTTTTCTTTACAAATACTTTTTAGTTTTCATGTTTAATTATTTAATTACAAGTTTGTTTATTATAACTTAATTTAGAATTTTATATTTCTCTCATATGTAAATATAATTTAAAATCATTTATTACATATTTATAATGATAAGTATACTGTAAATAATATTATATAGGATATGTTTAATGATATTGATCAAACACATTTTATATAATAGTATATTTTATATAGTGTGAATAACATTTTATATAATAGTATATTTTATATATTGTAAATAATATTATACAGGATATGTTTAATGATATTTATTAAACACATTTTATATAATAGTATATTTTATATACAATACAATATTTACAAGTTAAAATCATTGATAAAATAAAGATAAATAGAGTTAATAAAATATGACACAAACTTAAATGGACTTAGATTATATTACTTTAAAAAATGCAATTACATTTTTTTAATTTATAATGAAAATATATTATATTATAACATAATTTTGATTTAATTTTATTACATATAATTAATATATTAAAGGGTTTTGTCTCCCGAAAGCAAGAGTTTTCATGTGGGCAACATCTCAGGGCAAGATCCTGACAATAGATAGGTTTTTAAAAATGGGATATTTGGGTCCATCTAGATGTTCTCTTTGCCTCAATAACAAAGAGGATTACAATCATTTGCTGTTAACATGTCCCTTTGCCAACAAATGCTGGAATTGGTTGTGTTCAAAATTAAATTGGTCCTCTGCTCTTTCCCAAGAAATCTAGTCTCACTTGCTATCATGGCCCACACTTTATGAAGAAAGCTTATGTGGTAATCTTTGGATCATCTCTCCTTCCAAATTAATATGGGAAATCTGGAAAGAGAGAATTAGGAGGCTTTTCCAGGACAAAGCTATGGAAATTGAGTCTATTCTTAATAAAATCGAGGCAGCAATAGTGGAGATCATGAATTCCTGGATTCAATCTCAGTCAGCCAGACACAAGTTCTATACTAGTTGGGATGATCAGATGATCAAATGCTAGCATGGTCTCAAAACTCCAACCATCATTGGTAGAGGTTGCAAAACTAAT
This sequence comes from Chamaecyparis obtusa, assembly GCA_027943335.1. Classification (NCBI taxonomy): domain Eukaryota; kingdom Viridiplantae; phylum Streptophyta; class Pinopsida; order Cupressales; family Cupressaceae; genus Chamaecyparis; species Chamaecyparis obtusa. The sequence continues at coordinate 123,166 of BSBK01010682.1, forward strand.
CAATTTCAAAGAATGTCTTGTGTTTGGAAGTCTCCTTCCCCGGGTTGGCTCAAGCTTAATTTTGATGGTGCCTCAAAAGGTAATCCAGGTCCTTCAGGTGCGGGTTGCATCATTCATTCTTCAAAAGGGAAGATTTTAGAAAAATTGGCTATTCCTTTGGAACCAGACACTAATAATATGGCTGAACTCAAAGCACTACTTCATGGGTTAGCTCTGGCTAAGGAATTAGGATTGAATAGAGTGGAAATCAAGGGAGACTCAATGATTGTGACAAATGCAGTTAGGACAGGGGCAATATCTAATTGGAGATTACAAGCATCTTTGGAAATTAATTTAAATCTAATAAGCAAATTTGAATGCACAACAGCTAACCATATTTTACATGAGGGAAATTGCAAAGTGGATGAATTAGAAAGTTTAGCAGCCAGCGGTACATACATCAAATCAATCACATCTGATGACCAGCCCATCCTCACATAACTCAGTTCATCACCGTTTCCCTGTGAATGGTCTCCTGCTTCTTTATTGGCATAAAACCCAAGATCTGTAGTAATTCTCCTGGCTCAAATTCCTTAGATGCTGATAAGGAGGAGGCGAATGAATTTGTGGATGCTTTAGGGGAAGATGCAGAGGAAGTTTCTGAAGCGGACTCAGATGAGGTTACCACTGGGGGTGAGGCCAATGATCAGGATTCCAACGATGAAGAAGAAGATGCATCAGATAGAATGGATCAAGGAAACATGTCCTCTTCCTAGGAGGAGGGTGATGATGTCCGCAAATCCTCAACTGAGAGCTCGGAATAGGACTCCTCTTAACCATCGGACTAGTTTTGGTGCAATTTTCCTCTCAGGAACTCATAATTTTTGCATTAATATAGATATTTATGGTTAATTGTAGCATGTGGCTCTAGTTTAAACTGGACTAGTGAAGTTTTGAAAGGATTTTAAAATGGTGTTGAGCATTGTTGCTCCATATTTGTTGCACCTTCAATTTCTAAGATCATACTCGTACTGCTTTTGATCTTAAAACTCTTTATGTTGATTATATATTAAATATATTAATATAAATCTGACTTCGATCCTTTCTTGACCAAAAAACCAAAAAAAAATATATTAAAGGTTTAAAAATTTGTAATTTTTCTTTTTTACATTGAGAATCATTTATTAATTGCTTCTCTTCAGCTTAGAGCCAAGGGGCCTCATCCCTTTTAAGACATCTTCTCACTGGGCATGCGCTCAGTGAGATTTGAACCCTGGTGGGCTCAATGAGAACCATTGAGCTTCACCTCTAGGCCAACCAACTGTTGACAATTTGTAATGTTTAATTTTATTTATTTTAATAATATGACAACTTTTTTAAATAATTGTATAATTTAAATTTTAATTCTAACTTAATTTTAATTCTATTTATTTTTCTTATATTAATTAAATAGATTCTATTTAATTATAAAGAAAATGCTAATTTAAAGTAAAAAATAATATACTTGTAAATTAATTTACATAATTAAATTTCTAATAATAAAAATATATAATAAAATTTATGGTGCATCTAAATCTCAACTATAAGACCATTTAACTTTATCATAAATTTTATTATTTTAATTTAAAATAACTATTTACATTAGATTATGTTCTTATATTATCAAAGTACTATACTATATTACTATTTTTTGTACTATAATCACATTTATATTATTATTATTTATTTATTATTTTTGTTAGAGTAATAAAGTGTTTACTTATTAATTAAATCATATTGATTTAATTACTAAGTCACTTATTATATCTTTCTACTTAAGCTAATTTTTAGGCATATAATTTAATTAATTATTTTATTAATTATTATCATGCAATCTAGGTTTGTTCACCTTTTTAGGGTTTTGATCTCCTTTATAGGATTGATCTTCTTTGTATTCTTAATAGATTATTCATTATTGAGTTACAACTTTTGTTTTTGCACATCAACGATTTCTTCTTTTTCATGGATCAATGTGTTCTGACCTCCATAACTCTTACTTCTCTCTTTTTGTGACAGGTGTTTGTGTGCAGGTGTCCTTGGGAGCTGTGGGTTATTTTCTCACAAACTCCAATAATTTTATTAATATTTATATTTAAACTATATTAATATTATAGTTACTATATTATAACATTATAGTTACTATATTATAATATTATTGTACTTCTATAATTATTATTTATAATAATAATTAGGAATTAATAGATTACTACTAATATTATTTTAAGTATATTATATTTATTATACTTTATTGATTTGTTATCAACACATCATTATTGAAAACAATGCTAGATAAGTCTAATCAAGTCTAATTGGGTTTAATTGGATCCTAAGTAGGTCCTAATGGGTCTAATTAGGTCCTAATATGTCCTAATAAGTTTAATTGGGTCTAATTAGGTCCTAATATGTCATAATTGGTCTAGAATTAAGTCTAATTAGGTCCTAATTGGTCTAATTGAGTCTAATTAGGTCCTAATTGGTCTAATTAAGTCAAATTGGTTCTTAATTGATCTAATTAAGTCTAATTTGGTTTAATTGGGTCCTAATGGTCCTAATTGGTCCTAATTGGTCCTAATAGGTCCTAATTGGTTTAGAATTAAGTCTAATTAGGTCCTAATTGGTCTAATTGAGTCTAATTAGGTCCTAATTGGTCTAATTAAGTTAAATTAGGTCTTAATTGGTCTAATTAAGTCTAATTAGATCCTAATAGGTATAAATAGGTCCTAATAGGTTCATATTATGTCTAATTGGTCTAACTAGGCTCATATTAAGTCAATATAGGTCCTAATAAGTTCATATTTTAGTCCTAATAGGTCTAATTGGGTGTAATTAGGCCCTAATTGGGTCTAATTAGGTCTAATTGGGTCAAAATAGGTCCTAATAGGTCATATTTTAGTCCTAATAGGTCTAATTAGGTGTAATTGGGTCTAATTACCCATCCAATTGGGTCTAATTGGTCCTAATAGGTTCATATTATGTCTAATTAGGTCCTAATTGGTCTAATTAAGTCTAATTGGGTCCTAATAGGTCATATTAGGTCCTAATTGGTTCTAATTGAGTCTAATCGGTCTAATTAAGTCTAATTAGGTCCTAATTGGTTCTAATTGGATCTAATTGGATCTAATTAGGTCTAATTAGGTCCTAATTAGGTCTAGAATTGGTTCTAATAGGTCTAATTGGTCATATTAAGTCCTAATTGATTTTGATTGAGTCTAATTTGTCTAATTAAGTCTAATTGGGTCCTAATTAGTTCTAATTGGGTCTAATTCCCTGCACAATTGGGTCTAATTGGTCCTAATAGGTTCATATTATGTCTAATTAGGTCCAAGTCTTAATTGGTTTAATTAAGTCTAATTCAGTGCTAATAGGTTCATATTATGTCTAATTGGTCTAACTAGGTTCATATTAAGTCAAAATAGGTCCTAATAGGTTCATATTTTAGTTTTAATAGGTCCTAATATAGGTCTAATTAGGTGTAATTGGGTCCTAATTGGGTCCTAGTGGGTCTAATTGGTTCCTAATTAGTCCTAATCTATCATAATAGGTTTAATTAGGCTCTAATTGGGTCTAATTGGGTCCTAATTAGTCCTAATTGGTCCTAATAGGTCTAATTGGGTCTAATTGGGTCTAATTAGGTCCTAATTGGCCTAGAATTAAGTCTAATTAGGTCCTAATTGGTCTAATTAAGTCTAATTAGGTCCTAATTTGTCTAATTAAGTCTAATTGGGTCCTAAGAGGTCATATTAGGTCCTAATATGCTCATATTATTTCTAATTAGGTCATAATTAGTCTAATTAAGTCTAATTGGGTCCTAATAGGTCATATTAGGTTTGAATACGTTCATATTATGTCTAATTAGGTCCTAAGTGTCTGATTGGGTCCTAATAGGTTCATATTATGTCTAATTGGTCTAACTAGGTTCATATTAAGTAAAAAATAGGTCTAATTGTGTGTAATTGTGCCCTAATTGGGTCCTAGTGCATCTAATTGAGTCCTAATTTGTCCTAATAGGTCTAATTGGGTCTAATTAGGTCTAATTAGGCCCTAATTGGGTCTAATTAGGTCCTAATTGGGTCTAATTAGGTCCTAATTGGGTCTAATTAGGTCCTAATTAGGTCTAATTGGTCCTAATAGGACCTAGTCAAGTCTAGTTAGGTCTAATAGGTCCTAATAGGTCATAGTTAGGTCTAGTTAGGTCTAATAGGTCCTAATAGGTCCCAATACCTATCTAGTTAGGTCTAATTGGTCTAGTTAGACCTTTAATTGGTCCTAATAGGTCTAATTGGTCCTAATAGGTCCTAATAGGTCAATTAATTGGTCCTAATTTGTCTAATAGGCCCTAACGGGTCCTAGTTAGGTGTAATTGGTCCTAATTGGTCTAATAGGATCAAATAGGTCTACAGTTAGGTCTAGTTAAGTCTAATAGGTCCTAATTGTTCCTAATATGTCCTAATTGGTCTAGTTACCTGTCTAATTGGTCCTAATAGGTCTAGCTAGGTTTAGCTAGGTCTATTTGGACCTAATAGGTCCTAATGTTACAAGTAGTTGTTGTTGTTGCACCAAAAGATTGACCTGTTAATGCCCAATACAACCACTAGACTTATAGAAGACACAGGAGGCAGTTAAGCCATGTCATGAATCCCTAGGGGAGCATTGACCATTTTTCCAACAATCTCCCCCTCAGCTTAACCGAGGGGATTTGAACCTATGACCAAGCTCTGATACCACTTGTTACAAGTAGTAGTTGTTGTTGCACCAAAAGATCAACCTGTTAATGCTTGATACAACCACTAGACTTATAGAAGACATAGGAGGTGGTTAAGCCACGTCACAAATCCCGAGGGGAGCGCTGACCATTTTTCCAACACCTAATACATCTAATTGGTCAGACTAATAAGTCCCAATAGGTCTAATTGGTCCTAATAGGTCCTACTTAGGTCTACTTGGTCCTAATAGGTCTAGTTAGGTCTAATTAGACCTCTAATTGGTCCTAATAGGTCCTAATTGGTAATAATTAGTCTTAATAGGTCTAATTAGCTCAAAAATTAGGTATTACAATATAACATTTATGTGATTCATTAAGACAAGTCCTGACCATCAACTTAAAATATCTAGAGAGAGATAACTTATACATACCTTATTTCCTACGATAATATCTTTCTCATGATTCTTCACATAGTCTTTGTTCAGCCTCTTCTGAATAATGTCATGTACTCTTGTTTAGACTTCTCTTTTTATTTCCCATTACAACTTACAAAATTGTTCCGTGCCAAAATGTCTTTTTCTCCTAAATGTGAATTATCTTACAGCTTTCGAGTTAATGAAATGAGAAAAATATACATTTATTTATATGTAATCATTGTTAACCCAAAATGACACCAAATAGGCCGACCTAGGTTTCTATCGAAAGTCAAAGTTGACTTTCTATCAAAAGTAAGTTATTGATGGTTAAACTTGGCATCAAACTTGAAAGTACTTTTGATAGAAATTACTTTCAATCGAAACTCAAAAGTTTCGATTGAAAGTACCTGGTTTAGGCCATGTTTGCAAGCTATGAAAAAATTCTAATAATTTCGTGGCTTCAGGCCTCAAGAGCGGTGATCAAATGGAAGAATAAAGAAGACATCCTTTTGCATACAACAAGTACTTGGAACTAGCTTTCTAACAATTATATATTCGACTATTTTTTAATTTATTATGTGTATGGTTTTTTACGTTAATCGAATGTAGGTTTTTTATCAAATATAAACCTCTGAGTTTGATGTTCAATGAAAAATAGTAAAAAAGGGAATTTTTTTTTCAAAAATAACAGTGCCCTCCATCTTCAAGTCTACTTTCTATAATTTTTTTTTTGAAATTCGATAAAGACACAACAAGTTATAAGCTATGTAGTTAAGGTATGTCAAAATTATGGTTTAGTCAACTTCAAACATTAATAAAATATGCAATAATTGTGATAATGTCTTCAAACCAATTGCATGCCCTTTGTATGGATGTTAAAAAACTAAATTTGAAAGAATCACATTCATATCTATTTTACAAAAAAAATTATGGTCTATGAAAACAATGTTACTCTTTGAAAATGACGTTTTCAACACCATACCAATTTTCGTGGGAGAAAGAAAAAAGTATTCAAATTAATTTAGAAAAAATAAAAAATAAATATTTAGAATCTAGACAGAAAGTCCTAAAAGACTCTAATTTACTTCATCCTTTGATTTTGAATGGTTCAATGACAATATGCATCGGAATATGAAAGTTTTTTTCAAAATGTAGAGTTCAGTGTCTGTTCAGGGAAAAAAGTGTAACCCACTATTGTGGGTTCACCCTAAATCAAGTCATTTGGCATGACATCTAGATTATTTTCAATTAGGCCATGCTAGTTTGAGTTTTGAGTCAATTGTGCATTTGAGAGCCCATTTAGGGGAATTGCATGCATTTTTACATCATTTTTAGCTTGAATTTATATCAAATTACATCATGTAGCTACATCTTTACATCAATTTAGGATGAATTCTAGGATCATCTAGCATAATTCATCTCAATTTCATCATGTATCTTCATTAATTTATTCCAAATTATGTAATTGAGATGCATTTCATACTATAATCTTCCATTTTATGTTTGTCATTCAATTAGATATGAATATGCAATCTAAGAGCATTAAAAACAATCTAATTATTTTTTATGACTAGTAAGCATTAAAAATTCTTGAGGTGTTTAATTTGAATTTGATTTGATTGTAATGTACTAACACCTTGATCTAATATTTTATTGAAGTGTTGTGTTTAAAGATAGGTACATAATTTTACACACACAAGATGAACTATGGTACCTTACCATGGAACACCCAACCTAGGGCATGGCCTCCACTCCAACCATCAAGACAACCTCTTAAATGGAAGGTACCACAAGATAACTAGTTGCAACTCCAATAAAATTGGAAGACACAACCACAATGGAGATGTAATCAATCTTAGGGAAATATTTCCAAGGAATTAAATAGGAAAAACAAAAAGGATATGAGACGATGGTTACAAAAGTGGTTTAACAGGGGCATGTGATAAAAAGTATACACCTTAACTCCCCCTCCAAAGTGAAGAACTTTATTATCATCAGGCATACCTAGTTCCATAGAAGGGGCAGCTCCTCTCTGTCAAGATTTTGTTCATTTCCTTTAGTAATTTAGTTCAAAATTTTGGCTAAATTGTCCATACTAATTTGCTTCGAAATTTTGGTTCAATCCATGCAATATCAAATAGAAGGAAAAAATACATAGAAAAAAAATGTAAAACTATGAAAAGAGAGAGGAGAATGCTCACAAAGGAAAAGATTGATAAGTCAATTTACTTAATGTTATCTTTTACTAATTTGATCCAAATTTTAGATCAATCCACTTGGTATAGAATTAAAAAAACCCCCAAAAAACCCAAAATAGAAGTAAAGTGAGAAAGAAGAGGAAGGTTCAAGGAAGGACAAGGTTGATGACTTCCATTTACTTAATGTTACATCATGTACTAAATTAGTTCAAAATTTTGCTCAACCTGCATGTTGTAAAATAAAAGAAAATAACTAAATAGATGGAAAAGAAAAAAAAAAAAATTTGAAATGAAAAAGAAAGTAGAAGGTTCAAGGAAAAAAAGATAGATAAATTTCATTTATTTAATATTGTCTTTACTAACTTGTTTCAAAATTTTGGTTCAACTCACATAATATACAAAAAAATGAAATAAATAAGTTTAGGTAAGAAAAAGATTGATGCCTATTATTTAATTCATATTGTCCATGACTAATTTGCTTTGAAATTTTGACTTAAAAAACAAATAAATAAATAACTAAATAGATTAAAAAAAATGATCGATGACTTTTATCTATTTTATGTTATCCTTTCATTTACTTTGAGATCTTGTAACTACCAAGATGTAGCTGAGAATGATTCGTGACAACTGATCGATTTTATTTCTAAATAATGTTCAAAAGTTGCTTTGAAAAGTTATGATGGTGAAGATGAAGTTGCTTGGAATTAATGACAATTGCTTTTGTTTTATTTTCTAAAATACTATACTTTCCCTATAATATCATAAAAACTCATAAGAACTATTTTTAGAAGCGAAAAATGTGCAATAAAGTGGCATTTATCATTTTTCGCATAATAGAAATATTCAAAAAATATTTATCTTAAAATATTCAGTTTTATCAAAATAAAAATATTTTACGTATACAAATATAGTTTGTAAAATAAATTAATAAATATTTAACAATCTACTCCACTTTTCTTCAATGACTTTGGTTTACTTGAAATGATATTTCTATGACACAAAGATTGTATTCACATTTACACTCCCTTAAAGATTGCGGACGACAGGCATGTCATGCCTTATAATCATCCAACACACGATGACTCATACCACTTCCAATACATTGCAATAATATCATACAAATCTCCTATTATTTTCTTCAAAGTCACAAGACGACTTGAGATGGCTTCAAGTCATTCTTTTATAATATCATACAAATTTTCCATTATAAACTTTTGACTCTCTTCCTTACGTCTCTGTCTATGTAGACCCTTCAATATATTTATATACTAATTCGTATTTTGATATTAAATAAAAAAATAAATTTTTCTTATATCTTTTTGTATGTTGATTTTTTCCTAATATATTATAATAGATCATACAAATTTTCCATTGTAAACTTTTGACTCTCTTCCTTATATCTTTGTCTACATTGACCCTTTCTTAATGAATATATTTTATATGCTAATTTTTATTTTGATATTAAATAATAAAAAGAAATATTTTTCTTATATCTTTTACATATTGATTTTTCTTAATATTTTATAATAACATACAAATTCTTTATTATAAAATTTTGATTCTCTTTCTTATTTCTTTGTTTATGTAGATCCCTCTTTTTTTTTGGTCTGTAACATATTATAATATATTAATAAGGAAGAAAGGATTGCATAGAGAGATATGCCCAGAGGCTTACAAAAGGACCTTCTAACGACCATGCAAAACTAGAGAGGACGAAGAAGGGGAGGGGAAAAGAGCTTCACCCAAGATCCCAGAAAAAGACAGAAAGAAGAAAGGCAAAAGAACAACCAGCTCTGCCAACAAAGCATGAAAAAGAAAGAAGAATAGGTCGTTAACAAAAGGAAGGCAAACTAAAGAAGGGACAAAACAGAGGGGCCAAGAACCATTAAGCAGCATGTTGTTTCCCCTACTGCTGGCCTCGCTTCATCCGTGGAATATCTTCAAACACGGCCTTGTCCTGCTCCTCCTGTGCTCTGCAAAGCTCAGTAAGCAGAGCCTTCAGTCAATTCGATTTTATGTAGACCCTTTTTTAATCAATACATTTATATACTAATTCTTATTTTTTATTATGTTCCATACTTGTAAGAAGACCGCGGTCCATGGAATTTACAATTGATTCATTTATTATCAAAGACTTGGAGAGTAGAGATATCATTGCTACTGGGGTGGTTGATCATGCATCTCAGTTGTACTCCTTTACAGATTTTGTTCCTTTTGATGATAGTGATTCTTCAGTAGATTTTGAACACACTTCCAGTGTTGATTCAAACTTGGAGGAGGACTTTGGATAATTGAACTTGGGTATTCTCACATGTGATCAAGTTCTTGAGCTATCCATTCCTTCCCTTCCTATTGAGATCATTTCTACTATTTCTCCTGGTGATGCTTGCATTCATACGGCTATGAGTTCAGGTGATTCAATGTAGTAGGATATTCCTTGTGTTCTAGACTCGATTCCATGGGATGGCTACTTGATAGACATTGCAGGTTTGTTTGTGGAGTCCTACATTACATATTTGGGAGACATTATTAATGGCATTCATCTTCTCTTTGAAGATGATCCTTCTTCAGTTGTTGCGAGGGAACATGTTGACCCGAGTCATCTTCATTCTCCGCTTGATCATTCTTTTGAGGTTGACATGATTGTGGATACTTTGATACAGTAGTTGGAAGAGGTCACTTTATCTTCAAAGGAGACAGTTGAGTCTTTGAGACATGTTGTACATTCATCCTCAATTGGTCCCAACTTATCTTTTTTAGTAGTGTGGTCTAGTACACATGATTTGGATGAGGCACCTTTTAGTATTGAAATGGGGACACTTGAGTAGGCTTCAGAGATTCCATTCATTTTGAGGTTTCTTCCTATAGATTGAGGAAGCTTCATACATGCACATTTGGTTTTGTTTCTTCCTAAGGGGAGGAACGTTGTTCTACACTCATGGAGTATTCTCTACATCGAGCTTGGAGCATCTACCACAAGTGTACATTCTACATTGAGGGGGGGCTACTTGGTCTCTCTTCCACTTCTTCTCTCCTATATGGGGATTCTCGATTATATATGCATGATGTATGTCATAATGGGGAGGGGGGGTCTTGATTACTCCATCCATCCATGCATCTTATTTATTTTCATCTCTCTTTTGGGGGGAGGGTTTTCTCTCTTTCTCCACTTTACGAGAGATTGCATTGCTCTTGCATATTTTACATGGGTACCTATCATGGCCTAGTAGCTGGGACCTATTATGCATTTTCATCTACCATTGTGAGCTTAAGTTCATTCCCCTATGTTGCACTTTAGGGGGGTGTTGGTGTAATTGAATATTTCTAGTTACACTTTACTTAAGTTTGCCTATATATCCAGGCACATCTATTTTGTACTTAATCAATTGGTCATCATCAATTGGGCATAATCAATTGTATCTATTTATTATTTGATCAATATTGAATCATTCATGTGATCATCATTTTTCTTATCTCTCTTGTGTTGTCAATTGAGCTTCTAGATCTTGGCATTTCATTCTTTGCCTTAGGAAAATTCTTACAATTAGAGTCTCCAATCACTAGTTTTTTAGGTATGGTTTGGGGTGTGTGTGTGCACGCACCTATATATGTATGTATACTATGTGTGTGTGTGTGTGGATCATGAGAGGCCAAAATAGGCCCTTAAATGACAATGAAATTTCAGAAAATTAGAGTTAGGCAACTTAATGTAAACATTTCAATAGGTTATCAACGTTATATCAAAAATATGTAAGACAAACATTATCAATTAACATTTTCACCAATGTATTACAAACTTTTAGATCTATTCTAATATACAATTAGAATAATTTAAAGACATAAACAAATATTAATATTATGCATATAGTAATTATTCACAAGCAAATACTAATTTTCCAAGATGGTTATAATTTTTTTTTTAAAAAGACAATAAATTCTTATTAGTCAATTAAAAATAAACTAAACAAAATCTTTTTTTTTCCAAATATATAAATATGAAATTATACTTATTCACTAATATAACTATATCCATTAAATAAAAACATTTTCATATTAAAAATAATTATCACAAAGTTTCAAGTTTACAATAAAGATTATAACCTTCTAGAATAAATTATGTTACTTGTACTGAAATATTTTATAAACTAAATTAGTAAATATTTAATAATCCACTCCTCTTCTCTTCATTGCCCATAAAAATACTAAAAATAAAATAAAATCGCACAACTTTACTCCTCTCTCGTTGAATGTTTCATCATTAATGAATGAAGTAAAAGTTTCTCAGTAAACGAGAAAATACGGATGGAACCAAAAACTTGACTGGTGTCTGAGGCGTCTCTCGTTGAATGTTTCATCATTAATGAATGAAGTCTGAGGCGTCTATCGTTAAGTCTGAGGCGTTTAATGAAGTCTGAGGCGTCTGTCGTTAAGTCTGAGGCGTTTAATGCAGTCTGAGGCGTTTGTCGTTAAGTCTTCTTGACTAGACTTTGGTTTACTTTGGTGGCATCGTCTAAGTAACAAACTAGAACATTCTATGTACGAGTTCACAAAAAATACAGGCTTTCATCGTGCCTTCCAGTTGTTTTCGTCCTCGCAGATTTATTTTTGTCCTCGCAGGAAGGTTGTTTCCCATCATTCAACGATAATCAAGTTTTCCAGTTGGTGGAAGTAATTGCGGTTCGTGCACTGAATGTTCAATTTTTCTTTATTAAATGTTGCTTATTCATTTTTACGAAATTTATGCAGCGAAAGGAAAATTAAGAAGTATCCTTTGAGTGCACGCAGAAGAATTTAAAATTATCATAATTAATTAAGTTTATAATTATTTATTGATTAAAATTTTAATTATTGTAAAATAAATATATTTTAATATATTTATAATGTATAATCATAAAGATAATTATTATATAAAATAAATATAACTTCCCTTTCTCTCTCTCCTCTATCTTTCTACTTGTATTCTTTTTTATCTCTCTCACTATTGCAAAAAATAGACCTAATTTTTCTTTAATTGACCTTCTACACCTCTTCTACATACAAACATTCTGATGATGGATCATTTAGTATCATCAGAAACGTTGATGGTTAAAAACTTTACACAATTGAGAGAATGTGAGCTTGAGAGTACTAAGTAAGATGTCTTTCATTTTCAGTAGAGTTTTTACTTGCAAGATGCCTCTCCACGCCACTGCTTGTATCCCTTTTGTAATTGAGTGTTTAGAATTTTTTATTTTAAGTTACAAATTATTTCTATTAATTTATTTTATGTTTGTAATTTTTTTTAAAAAAATAAAAGAATTAATTGAATGTAGTAAATAGAAACTAAAATTAAGTTGTTGATAAAATGTTAAAATTGGACTCTCATTTTCTACCATGTTTTATATAGTATTTTCTTTTTTTTTTTTACTCATTCTTTTTGTGTCTATTGATAAACTTGAAACTTTAGTGCATGGATATATTCTTTCACTATTTTTGTAAATGTATATTTAAATATAGAATTGAAAATTTATGTCTATTGAAATACACCTCTAACCATTTTCAACCATCATTTGTCTAAGTAACTATTCATCTGAAATAGAAATGAATTATATCATCTTGACATAGGTTCTTTCTTCTATTGCATCATATTTTTTTCAAACTTTTTGAATAAATTTTAATATTTTTCCATGACAAGATAATCAACCTTATATTTTTCAATAAAAATGAAATATTAAATATTAAAAATACAAATATTCAAAGCTATATTTTTATAAAATTTCACTTATAGATCTAGAAAAGGGTATTTTAATATATATTTTTTAAAAATGTCATTAAAAAGAGTAGGATTTGTTGAAACATCATTTTTCTGAAATAATTTTATTTTTTTGGTAATTAGACCCAAATTGGTGCAAAATGTGCATTTAATAGACATTTCCAATTGGAAAAGTTCGGGCACATATCTAACTTAGCTAGAATTAATTTAGCTAGACCATATGTTTGAACAAAATAAATTTTTAGTTAGAAATATACTCAAATTCAATTGTGCTAAAAGTTGTCCTAAGTTGCATGACAAAACTTTCTACTTTTACCTAGTTTCCTTTTGTGTGCTTAACAATTCTTGCTTATCTAAATTTTTCATTAATCCTTCCTTCCCTATTCAACAAGCAACTTCTTTTAGTTTCCTACATATAAGATTTTACTATCCATGGTAGTATCATATTTCCACAATCTTAACATACTACAATATTGTTTCACCTTGTTGATCTATCTATATATCAATTTCATGTTTCAAAGCATTATATATTCAGTCTAGCCACTGAATTCTATGAATCTAATTACTATCTTGTATTTATAGACATATTAGTTATAATATCTTTTTGTGTAAGCACCATGTTTACTTGTCATAATAGATATTTTTACCCTATTTCATTATTCATATTCATATTCATATATCATTTTTCTTCACGTGCTATCATTTCTACTATCTTCTTAAGTCAACTTCAGTTTGTTCTTATATGAGCTCAAGTGTGTTACCAAATTTCTATAATAGGTATAATTATATTACTTTCGTATGTTTTTACATATTTTACCACTATGTGTTACTTCTTATCTTCTATAGAGTGGGCTTAATTTGACATAGATCTTCCTATCCTACCCTTGGGTTCTTAACTTCCTATGGCATTGTGTTGGGTATGTATTGTTTATCTTCCCACCAAGTGTGTATAGATTATCAGTGAAAATATGTACAATGTATGGATAACAGGGTGCTAGTGTATTGAGCTTATAGTGGTCTAGAGACCTATTTCATTTCACATGATCTTATCCATGTAGATGAAGTGGAGTATGCGATAGAATTGTCAATTATTTGTAGTCTTTATTAGTGATCTTAGGCTTCATTTGTTTGCGAGAAGATGATAGGAATTGGAAGATGATAATTAGGTTTTGACCTGAATCCACTGTTTGGAATGCTCATTTTCAAAATCGGGTTATACCATCAAAACCCAAATATACCATCAAAATGAGCATATCCATCTTCCCACCAAAGAGGTGGAATTCGAATTTATATTCTAATTTTATGTAATTATTAACCCACTTTATATTTTCATCATTTTCGTGGTCTTCTCCGATTCATTTTGGGGTCTTCTCGGATGATTAACCCAGTTTTTTCAGGCGAAGTGCTGCTAGACGGTCACAACATCAAAACTCTGCAGTTGAAATGGCTTCGGTAGTAGATAGGACAGCTATCCGGAGGTCAAAAGCAGTGGGTTGCAATAGCCAGAGCAATGCTTAAGAATCCAGCCATCCTTCTTCTAGATGAAGCTACCAGTGCTCTGGATGCTGAATCGGAAAAACTGGTTCAGGAGGTTCTTGATCGTTTCATGATCGGAAGAACAACCGTAGTTGTGGCTCATCATTTGTCAACCATCAGGAAGGCTGATCTGGTGGTAGTAGTTCAGCAGGGGAGCATTTTGGAAATGGGAACTCATGATGATCTTATGTCAAAGGGCGAGGATGGGGCTTACACAGCGCTTATCAAACTTCAAGAGAATGCAAACGAATACGGCAGCAATAATCTCAGGAAGAGCAGTGCTAGGTTATTCTGTTTCCATTTCAGAGTTCTGAACTGACATGGGGCGTTTAGATTCTGTGCTTTTTTAGAAACTTAACTAGATTTCTCGACTTCGGATTTGTATGGCGACCAAACGTAAAATATGGATTGTCTCAGCCATCTTCCAGGTGAACCAAATGGTCCAAGCTATCTTCCGAATACACAAAACCGAAATTTCAAAACCTGATTTTGAGATAATCGGTCTTGACTCAAATTCTAATTCTGCAAACAAACGGGGCCTTAAGGGGGATGGAATTCATGGGGTTTCCTTTGAGGACCATCAACTTCTTTGCAAGTTTTCGAATGTGTTTCAAAGTGAAATCCTAGGCATGCCGCCTAAGCGTGACATATATTTCCATATTGATCTCATTCTCGAAGCTGAGCCTATTTTTTAGGCACCATATCATAACACTACTCGGGATTTGAGTGAACTTTATTTGCAATTGAAGTAGTTATTGGCCAAGGGCCATAATCATCCTAGTGTTCCCCATAGGGGAGCATCAATCATCTTTTTTAAGAAGAAGGATGAATCTCTTCATTTTTGCATTGATTACCGATAGTTGAACAAGGTGGCAATGAAGATCCAGTATCCTTTGTCAAGAATTGATGATTTTTTCAATCAAATGAAGAGAGCTAGAGTGTTCTCGAAGATAGACCTCAAGTCAGGGTACCATCAGTTTTGTATATATGAGGCTAACATTCATCATACAACTTTTCACACCCAAATGTACATGTTATAAGTTTACAGTTGTACCATTTTGGTTGACCAATGTACCATCAATGGTCATGAGTTTGATGAATGGAGTTTTTTGCACCTTTCTTGATTGCTTTGCCCTTGTATTTATGGATAATATTTTGGTGTATTTGAGGATGGTGGAGGAACATGAGGGCCATTTACATAAGGTTTTATCATGTCTTCATGACCATCAGCTGATTGGCAACCTGACCAAGTGTGAGTTCTTCCAGACTGAGGTGATTTATTTGGGTCATATCATCTCAAGAGGTTATTTTTGTGGATCCTTCAAAGATCTAGGCCATTATGGAATAACCAATGACTAAATGAGGTTTGTATTTTCAAGGGTTTGGAAGGTTACTATTTCTAATTTGTGAAGGATAACTCTGTTCCAACTTTTTAGGCTCTTAAAGAGAGATTAACTAGTGCACCTATCTTGGCAGTGCCTAATCTTTCTAGTGAGTTTGTAGTGTGCATTGATGCATCACTGGAGGGTGTTGGGCAACTCTTATCCAAGAGGAATGAATGGTTTCCTATGAATCCTAGAAGCTCAAGGATCATGATCTAAACCACTCTTCCCATAATTTTGAGTTAGTTGTGGTTATGCATGCACTAGTCTACTAGAGATATTTATTTTTAGGTCATAAGCTTGAGTTACATAGCAATCATTGTAGCTTGTAGTATATCTTTACTTAATTGAACATAAATGCACAAAAGTGTCATTGGATGTAGTTCCACTATGAGTACGATTTTGATGTCCATTGCATCAAGGGGAAATAGAACACTGTTTTAGATACCTTGAGTAGGAGAAGGATTGAGATCTTAAGATGAAGGGTGCTCCCCTTAATACCACAAACACATAACAGAAACAGAGAAACCACAACAATATGCAAGAACAGAAAATTGGCTTCTTATTATCTCCACAAATGTGGAATTACAAACTTTTAGAATTACAATATGCAAAGCCACATGGGCATTCCCTTACAATATTTTGTAGGACAAAGCCTCGAATCAATACCCAGATCTACTACCCAAAACTATTCTGAACTGCCTAAGACAATAATACAGCCTTCCTTATATAGGCAATTTTGCACCGCCTGGGAAGGTTCCAGAATTTTTAGCCAATAAGGCCGACCAAACTTAGAATTATTTTATTTTACATTTTATTACATCATAGTCGGCTCAAGATAACCTTTGAAACCCGAACAGAAATTTTGAAGAAAATTATTTTTCGCCATTTCAGGTGGCCCAACTTCCGAAGACCATAAGTCATCACCTGTTGACCCGCTCGGCTATTATAACCCCATTTCAGAAATGCCACGAAGATCTCTACAGGTTTGACCCGCGCAAGCGCCTGTCACCCAAATTTTTGACCTCATCTGGGGCCTCTAAAGCCTTCAAAAATGAGTTGAAAGTTTCTGTACCATGCTGCCAATACTGAAAATCTTCAATATCTTCCAATATACACTTGATCTGGCAATGAAACTTTACTGGCAGACTTATATGACCAAAATGAACCTCCAAGAAAGAAATTAGATCATTCTGAGCACATACGAAAATTACCAAAAATAGTAACTTTCCATAAATAGCAGCTCTGCACAAAATAACCCTTATTGAATATAAAAACATAAATATTTTGGGTGATGCAAGATTGCTCTTACACCCAGGATGCTCCTGCATCATCTTAGTTTTATCTCTTAGTATAGATTTGTGTAGTCGTATTTTTTAGGCTTTACCTAGTAACTCTTGGTATAAGGAGGTTAGCTTGTAGAGATTGAGTATGGGTATACCCTCATGGATTAGTTTTTTTGGTTACTCTTTGGAGTCATGGATTTTTTCGGCACCTTAGATACATTTATGTGTTGGTGTCAAGTGATCTACATTCCTTGGTTTTTCTAGATGCACATTATGCATCATATTCCACATCAGTGTAAAGAATAAGCATGTCGATCTTAGATAGTTGTAGTATTGGGCTAGGATGAGGTGTCATGTTGTTGATTTTGTGGCTATATGTCTTGAGTGTTGGAGAGTGAAGGCAAAACAAAGGCACAAGGCTTGCGAGAACAATTGTCTAATAGGGGTTTGATCTTTGGTGGTTTCTTCACCAACTTTAAGTGTTTTAACCATGACACTACACATCCAAAGACCCCCCTTAAAAATAGTTTGCTATTTTTTTCAAGGTGGTTCTAATTTGTTAAATAAAAAGACAATATATTTTTATTTACAATTTTAAAAATTAAAATAAATAATATTTATATGTATCTTTTCAATAAAAAATTAAGTTATAATATTAACTATTATTTTTATATATTTATATAATTTTATTTATTTAATAATTTTTAAAAATACCTTTATATTTAAAAAAAATTAAAATATATTATCATAAAATTTTAGCCTACAATAAAACAACAACCTCAACAAAATATTTTCTTATCCAAAACTATTTTATAAAATAAATTTATATGGAAAATACGAAATTGAGGGCAAGATGACGTGGTCTTCACTGGGATGATGTGGAGGAGATAATCTCCTCCATGTGGTTTTCTTTTCTCTCTCCCTGCTTCGTTTACTTCCTATTGTCTTTATTGTTTATTTCTTTGGTAGTTGCGTGTTTTGTTTCCTTCGAGCTTTTATTCTCCCCTCGTGGTCACTCGTGTGACCTGTCCTTAGCTCCCAATGGAGCGAGAATTTGATGGTTGTGCCATTAATACCTCAAACCCTGCCGAACAGGCTCATTCTAGCCTGAAAAAATCTTTCGCTGAGATTGTCACTCTGACCGATAATGGCGTTCCCCTTACTGCGAGATTTCTTTTGGTTCCTAGAGGTGAACGACCCAGCGAAGAAGGTAAGAGCCCTACCATTCCCTTGAACAATTTCTTCATTTTGTCAAATGATGAAATGTTGAAAGAAATTTCTTTGGAAAAATCTAGGTTAAGTGATACTGCAATCTTCTTTACTTGTGTTGATGTTGAGAGATGCCCGCCTAGAAAATTCTTAGACGATTGGTTCCATAATCTCTAGAATTTGAAGTTAGGGCTTAAGATTTCATTATATAGGCAAATATAGAAAAGTCTCTACATCATTTTCTTTAACAACCATGATTCAAAGCTCAAATCCCTCAAAAGACAATATTGGACAGTCAGAAAAACCTCCTTTCGTGCTCTAGGATGGTCACAAGAGGCGGTTAATGAGGAAGTTCATGTGTTATCATGCCCTAGATGGGTCATTCTTAATGATGTCCCTTCCTTCCTATGGCATTTTTTACCCTAGTTATTGGAGCCATTTGGGAACATAATCTAGATTGATGAAACTGCGTGATTGGTGCCCACCCTCGATGCAAGATTTCTTATCTATATTAAACTTGGGAGCGATATCCCTGTGTGTCTAAACCTTAACATCAACAGGGATACCGATGTTTTCTATGTTGAAATACTTGGTAGATTAAACACATATTTTAGTTGCAAAAAAGAAGGGCATCTTTGAAAGAATTGTCCAATTATTAACCGTAGGAAACAAAAGGTTAACTCAACAGGAACCTCTGAAAACCCTAACATTGGTAAGGATTCAATCTCAAACCCAATTAATCTTCACTTGATTGAAAAATATGCTAACCCAAAAAATAATCTCACCTTAGACTCGGCTGTTGTCTCTAAACCCGATAAAATGAACCAAACGACTATTGACAATACACTTGTGGTTTCTGAACCCCACAACCTTACCTTCGTTGCCACAAAAACTTCTAAGGAATTGAGCTCTGATGGTTTCCAAATAGTCACCACAAGGAAACGAAGATGGAAAAATACCCAACAACTTGTCTTGGATCAAATCTATGTTGTTAATCAGAATGCTAACCAATTTGCGGCTCTTAGTAACCACTCCACCCTTATGATTGATGACATACCAACTGATTTTCAAACTTTGAGAAATTCCTTGGTTAATAATTTGGATGAAAACTCTACAAAAGCTTATAGTAGTGTTGGTGATGTTACCATGAGTGATAACCCTGTGAGAAAGATCCTCAGATGTGTGACTCCCAAATGATCCGATCTAAATCTTTCTGCATGGCTTACCCCTGATGATAGCATCACCAACCCCTCGACATCTATGCTTAATGAGATAGAGAACAATCATGTTGTTGAAGTTATTTATGCTAATATGGTTTTAGAAGACATTAAGTCTTGCTCAATGCTCCCTGGCTTTCCAGGATCCCAAGTGTCTGGGTCTAACATTAGAGAAAATGTTGCTATTAAAACTGATCAAACTAAGCGTAGTGAGGATGATGATGACCTCGTGAAAGGATGTTCCATGGCTAAGAAGAAAGGTAGACCTGTCGGTTCCAAGAATAATAATTTTTTTGGAGAGCATAATGGTCTCCCTAGCAATCCCTCTTAATGGGTAAGTGCACAAAGATGGGGGTCCAAAAATGGGGTATAAGATGCCACTTTTTTTTTGAAATCAGCAAATTCTAAACCTCAATGAGAAATTGAAGATAGCTAGACTCAAAATTTTAAGATGCGACAAGAACAAGAGTTGTAATACTCTAAATCCAGTTTGTAACCTATTAATTTATTTTTAAAATGGTTCAGATTAATGCCCTCAAAAAGGGGGAGCACAAAAAGTGGTCCTATTTTTTGTGAAAAAACATAACATATCATCTAGTGTGCTCCCCCTAAAATGTTAACTTTTTTTTTTGAATTTACTTAGTAATGAGTATGGCCTTCCTACCTCCCATAAGAGAACTTACAATATGATTAAAAGTGCTTGTGCTTCTCTCAACCTTCCCAAGTACATTGATGTTGACTCTCACAGATTCCTCTCATTCCATTGGAAAGGTGGATCCGTCCTCTCCAATATCCAAGCCAAGGATATTTACAAGCTGCTCAACTATGAAACCTCGGGATTGAACACACTAACTCCCTTTGGTATGTTGATTCGAGTACCTCTGCTTTGCAGAAAACCTTTGAGAAATTATGGAAGTCTCCCATCCCCCCCAAGATTAAATGCTTCAGTTGGAAACTCATGCTGGATAGATTACCTATTAGGAATACCTTGGCTACTTATGACTTATGCTCTGTTTGTAGGAAGCTTGATACTACGTGGCACATATTTCTTGATTATATTTTTGCTAAAGAAGTTTGGTTGATGTTTGGAATATCTCTTACTGAACATGTTTGTACTATTGATATTATTACTAGTTTCATTCATAGGCTTAAGAACGATGCTAATCTATTGTGGAAAATTCTTTCTTCTTTCATCCTTTGGTTTATCTGGAAATTTTGAAATGAGGAAAAGTTTCAAGGCAATGATAGGTCTCTTGCTGGTTGTTTTAGAAAACTCATACGTTATAAAATTGTTGTGCAGGTCTATTTTGTGATGAATCTGGAGACGGAAAAGTTGTTGTGTTTCCTCAAGAATGGCCATGCAACTATGTTTATTTATGAAATGAAAGATGGATTTGAGTGGGCAAGGATTGCTGAGAATCAGACTACCTTCAATGATGCACTCAAGAAGTTGATCAAGGATCTCAAAGACAACAGAGGTCCCTACTTTTACAAGCTCAAGATGTTTACTCAGATCATGGAGTAGAAGAATGTGGCATGGATGGAAGGTCCACGAGGTTGGACCACGTGGTTGGAAGATCATGATGAGATTCTTCAATAGAAGAGTTTTATTTTGCTATCATAATTAGTGAACTTTGTTTCGAGTACTGTTATTTACTCTTCTTTTTTTTGGCTCCTTCTTTTGTATATGGATGACTACATACTTTTAGTAAGTTAGTGGCTCTGATTTTTTTTGCTTGATGGTTGTGGCTCTGCCTCCCATGGTTTTTATATAAACTCTTTTGATCTCTCGATTATTAATATAAAAAAAATATATATATTTAGTTAACAATCTTTACTCATCTTTTTTCATTACAATAAATATAATTCTTTTAATTTTAGAAAGTTTAAAAATAAAGATTACCTATTATTGTTGTAGATAAACTTTGATAGCTAAAACAAGAGCAATAGGTAAACAAAAAGCAACTACGTTGTAGCTACTATAAATAATCATTTTTACACCGAAGGTGTTTCTATATGATATGGACGACCTGATTTTAAGAATCAATGGTTGAAATTTGACAAAAGTAGAAGCAAGACGATTGAAAACATTGTGTCCGTTTATGGTTTTTGACCAAACATATTTCTAATGTCAAGATTTTAAATACATTTTGTAGCATCACGCATGCAAATAACAAATTATAGTGTAGACCAAAATGATGGGCGATCTTACCAACTATTTTTATTATGCTTTTCCACAACTTAGAACACCAGCAACTTGCCTACAAGTCAAAGTACGATATTCTCATCAATTTCAGACGCATTGCATTTTTTTCTTTACAAATACTTTTCAGTTTTCATGTTTAATTATTTAATTACAAATTTGTTTATTATAACTTAATTTAGATTTTTATATTTCTCTCATATGTAAATATAATTTAAAATCGTTTATTACATATTTATAATGATAAGTATACTATAAATAATATTATATAGGATATGTTTAATGATATTTATTAAACACATTTTATATAATAGTATATTTTATATACAATGCAATATTTACAAGTTAAAATAATTGATAAAAAAATATGACCCAAATTTAAATGGACTTAAATGCATGTGCTTTTCTAGATTAGATTGTGTGTGTTTTTATCATCAACCTTTCAGATCACACTATCCATCATCACGAAAAGAGAGTGCAAGAATTGTAAAATCCAAAGATTATATTAATTTAAAAAATGCAATTACATTATTTTAATTTAATGAAAATATATTATATTATAACATAAATTTGATTTAATTTTATTACATATAATTAATATATTAAAGGTTTAAAAATAATTTGTAATTTTTTATTTTAATAATATGAAAACTTTTTAAATTGTAATTTTTATTTTATTTATTTTAATAATATGACAACTTTTTAAAATAATTATATAATTTAAATTCTAATTCTACCTTAATTTTAATTGTATTTATTTTTCTTATATTAATTAAATAGATTCTAATTAATTATAAAGAAAATGCTAATTTAAAGTAAAAAATAATATACTTGTAAATTAATTTACATAATTTAATTTCTAATAATAAAAATATATAATAAAATTTATGGTGCATCTAAATCTCAACTATAATACCATTTAACTTTATCATAAATTTTATTATTTTAATTTAAAATAACTATTTACATTAGATTATGTTCTTATATTATCAAAGTACTATACTATATTACTATTTTTGTACTATAATCACATTTATATTATTATTTATTTATTATTTTTGTTAGAGTAATAAAGTGTTTACTTATTAATTAAATCATATTGATTTAATTACCAAGTCACTTATTATCTCTTTCTACTTAAGCTAAACTTTACACATATAATTTAATTAATTATTTTATTAATTATTATCATGCAACCTAGGTTTAGGGTTTTGATCTCCTTTATAAGGATTGATCTTCTTTGTATTCTTAACAAATTATTCATTATTGAATTACAATCACTTTTGTTTTTGCACATCAATGATTTCTCCTTTTTTCGTGGATCAATGTGTTTTGGCCTCCATAACTCTTACTTCTCTTTTTTTATGATAGTGTTTGTGTGCAGGTGTCCTTGGGAGCTGTGGGTTATTTTCTCATAAACTCCAAGAATTTTATTAATATTTATATTTAAACTATATTAATATTATAGTTACTATATTATAATATTATTGTACTTCTATAATTATTATTTACAATAATAATCAAGCATTAATAGATTACTAATAATATTATTTTAATACTAATATTATTTTAAGTATAAATTATATTTATTATACCTTATTGATTTGTTATCAACACATGATTATTGAAAAAAATGCTAAAATATTTTAGAAATCAGTCCTCTTCCCTACACAAAGTGGTATTTAAAAATGGTAGACCTACAAAAAGACCACATGTAAATAAATCAGTTCCACTGTAAAATGAAAAAAAAAGACAAAATTTAAAGTTCTTAATTTTCTTACTGAAGATGGTGAAATTTTTTTATTCCATATGCGTCAAATTATGAGTCTCATGAAAGTGAGTTGCTTGGACCATTTGTTTTTTGGCCAATTTTGATATTAGATCTCATACTTGATTATTTTACCACATTTTGATGTGGTGTTGACTAAGCTCCAAATTGAATGTAGTGATTTTCTTACAATTTTTTTTGTGGTTTTCAACCTCTACACCCTGTTGATGTGGTTTATCTTAATTAAGAAGAACAATGAAGAGGTGTAGTTTATTTTTAAAATATTATTGACTTTATTTAAAATTTAAACAAAATAATTACAAAAATGAAATGAGGCTTATAATGTTAAAAAAAGTTGTCTTTTTTGGGTGGCCACCACTATAAAGGAGACTATATGTTCTCTATTTCTATCTCTATCTCTATATTATTCTATGTATGTACATCACTTCAAATCTTTATATGTATCTTTCTCTAACATAAACTATTATTTCTCCATTTAAACTTTTTTTTTACAAATAATATCATTTATTGACTAGTCCACAAATTTACTTCAAATATAACATAAATGCATGCAAAGAAATATATACTAAAACACTTCCTAATTACCCTTCTACAACTCTTAGGGCCCATTTGTTTGCTAGAATTATACTGGAATTGGGATTGTCAAATTCCAAAATTGACATTTTTGATGTTTGTGTTCAAAATATGAAACTGGAATAGAGATTTGTTAATTCTCATTTACCCCCAAAATGAGCATTTGAATCTTCCATCTAAATAGGTGGAATTGGAAAATCAATTCCAATTCCACTTAAATTGGAATTGAGGGTAACGCAAAATTTATCAATATTTTAAAATCCATATGCAAACAACATTTTCCCAAAACCCTAGCATCTCAAGCTCAACATATGCAATCTTTTCTTGACCTCTCTGCACTCTCGGTGATCGTCCTTTGTAGTCAGCGATCAAGTCCTCATTAATTATGTATTATGGTCTTATTCTTCATATTTGATTTCATTATTCAGAGACTTTTTATTGTTTCCACATAATGGGATTTGTTGTTCACTAATGCGTTTAGGGTTTTGCAGAGAAAATTCTTTGAGACATTGTAGTGCTGTTGTTGAAGTTTCCAGAATTGGCATACATGAGCAGGAATTCTATCTTGTTAAAAGAATAAATTGGGCACACTAGTAAAATAATATCCTGAGCATCAATGATGATAATATTTACACAAGAAACAATATTGGGGCATTCAATTTCTACCTTAGTTTTAATCAAATCGATGACATCAAACCCTCTTGCATAATTGATGTTTGCATTGGCCGTTCAAAAGCAAAGAGGCATTACACCCCTGCATTTCATTCATGCTTACTTTATCTCCAAATCTAACTAGAAAAAAGGAGGAGGAGACGTAGAAAGAAAAAAACATCTGAACAAAGCAATCATAAAATTGAAGGTGACGAAGAGAAGCAGTAATGTGAGGCTCTTTGAGGAGAGCAAAGTGCATCTTATTTCTTATGATGGGAAATGCTGATGAGGAGACACCTTCAAGAAGTCAGCAAAAAGCAGACAATGAGATGGAAATGAAGAATAATAGAGGAAATCTACAACAGTGTCATGTTATGAATGACAGAGCCTTCAAACGCCAACATTTTGCAATTGATTCTCAACACACCAGTCATGTGTTCCCAATCAACATTCAAACATGTTATGGGGATGAAAGTCACCAGACATCCAAGCCTTCAGACTCCAAACAGAGACTCTTTCTTCATCATTTCAGAACCACACTAGCAAGAAGACTTTGGGCATCCAACTTGGCCCAATTTGCAATTAACTTACTATCGAAATAGTGATAGTAACTTGCTGTCCAAAATTGTGACAGTAAATTCCTTCAAAACCAGTGAACATCTGATTCTTTGCAACTTCCAACTTCAATTTTCAGTTCTAAATTTCATCCCCACTCACCCGTTCGTTATCCTCATTCAACACACGACAAGCACATAGAGATGTTGCCTCTTCACCACATGTGCATTCCTCCAATACACAACATTTCCCTGCAGATGGCCATAAAGAAAATATGATACAATTTTCCTACTCACCTTTCACCATGTTCTGGCCACTTCACAAGATGAATGGATGAGCAGGAGGCATGGTTCTAAAAAATGGTGCCCAGCAGCCCTTAAGCAATCTCAAAGCCTGGTTATAGGGATTCCTCACACACAACCAGATGTTAAAATTTATTTATCTAAAAAAAACCACAGATAAGCAATATGATCCTCCAAAATAGTTGCAGGATTAAAACATTTAAATAAAACAAAGACTAAGAGAAAGCTGCATGAAAGACACAGTTGTTATTTTTCCATTCATTCACCAAAATATAAAATGATTTCCTAAACTCTCCAATTCCTCTCTCTCAGCCATCGACTTGGAGGGAATATAATAATAATGCCCAATTAGTTACTAACTATTTTTATTTTTATTTTTTCAAAATATTAAACCCGTAGCCTTTACTAATGTTTATTAAACATTATTCACTTACATAATTCCTAGACCCATACAAACTCGAAAAATTCCCTTATTGCACTAAATAATCACAGTACATTAAAATACCCCAAATCAAAACATTAAACTAATGTTTATATCAAACACTGAAAAGAATTATTGTCACCTAGCATCCCTACATCTGCAACATCATTGCTCCTGTAGCATACTCTCGGGGGTAAATTTGTCTGAAGTCATCTTACAGACCAATTGATGTAGGTCCCCTCCTTTCCTTAGAATCTCTATTTTCGGCAACCAAGTGGCCTTCGAATCTAGAAGGCCCTTCCACTTGACCAAATGCTCCATGTGCACTTTGTGTTGTGTCCTCATTGCTTCTCTGTTGCTAATGATACATTCCATCTGTGGCTTCTCCTTAGAAGGTAACTTCTGAATCCAATCATCTAGTTCAAGAGTTGGCTCTAATACACCAACTTATTCATTTGAACCCTTATACAGTGTGAGATCTAAGACATTAAATATAGGTGAAATAGACACATCTAGAGGCAATGCGATCTTGTAGGCATTTTCTCCATACTTTTCTAGAATCTCACATGGCCCAAAATTCTTCATCATCAGCTTTGTATAATTGCCCTGAGGTAACTGATCTTTGTTCAAGTACACCATGACCGAGTCTCCAATTTGGAACTACACATTCCTTCGCTTCAAATCTGCCTTAGCCTTTACCTTAAGGCAATTTTGCTACAATGTTTTCTTCACATGCTCATTCACTTCAACCATTGCTTCAACAAAAGCTTCTGTGTGTCCACTCCTTTTCTCCAAACCATCCACATTCTCAAGTTCAAAAACTCCTCTTGGATGTCTTCCATAAACAACTTCAAAAGGACTCATGCACGTGTTACGATTCACTGAGTCATTATATACAAACTATGCCTAAGGTATGATGGCATCCCAACTACCTCCATGCTCCTGTGTCAAACATGTCAAAAGGTTTCCCAAGGATCTATTAACCACCTCATTTTTCCCATCAGTTTGAGGATGATAGGCTAAACTAAAAGACAAATTAGTGTCCAACTTCTTCCATAAGGTCCTCCAAAAGTGACCCACAAACTTGTTGTCGCTATTGGATACAATGCTCAATGGTAAACCATGAATCCACACTACTTCTTTAAAGAACAAACCTACAATATAACTAGCATCATTTGTGGTTTTACATGGAATAAAATGAGCCATTTTGCTGAATCTATCAACAACCACAAACACGTTGTCATAACATGTCTTTGTCCTTGGCAACTCCATCACAAAATCAATACTCAAACATTCCCAAGGTCTGTTCGGTATGGGCAAAGGTTGATAAAGCCCAGTATTTGTTGACACTCCCTTGGCCCTTTGACACACAAGACAACCTTCCACAAATTTCTTGATGTCTGTTTGCATCTTTAGCCAATAGTAAAATCTATGTACTAACTCCAACGTCTTGTTGAGTCCAAAATGACCTCCAAGACCTCCATAATGCTTTTCTCGAACCACATTGTCCCGCATAGAACATTTGGGAATACATCGTTGGCTTCCCTTAAAAAATAGTTGATCTGATTTATGAAACTAGATTACAATACCTAGTGTGATACTTGCAGTATTGTAGAATTCAACATGAAAATTGAGAACAACAAGATTGCAAACCAAAAACTGATCCATTCTATTCAAATATTTTTGAGTTTATCCAAGTCTGATAGATCCAAAGGGTCATCAAAACCCCTTAGAAATGAAATGAAGAGCCATCATAATATTTATCACAAATAAACTATTCAAACTATCAAAAATTATCAAAAAACTATATATAAAAATTAGGTCCACTTGGAGAAGGCATAACTTTCTACTCGTAGCTCCTATTTGTGAACTGTTTGATGCATTGGAAATCTATTCAAAAGAAATAGAACCACATTTCAAAAGTGACAATATTCCATTGGCACTTTTGGGCAGCATCCAAGCCCAAAAATGTACCAAAGACCCTAAAAAATGCAGTTTACTAAAACATAGTAAAATTTTAAAAAATTAGATTTTAGTTTTTTTTCCAATTTAATCCTGAGCAATAGTCCATCTTGCATAATGAATTCTTAAATATTAGAATGAAAATTACCTTCCAAATTTGTGCAAACCTCATATGCTTCGCTAAAACCTCCATCTTCTGCATACATCCCCTTCAATGCATCCACACCCATGCTTTGTATTTGAATTTCTTGCACCATCAATAATCTTCTACTAAGAGAATCAGCCAATTTATTGGCTTGTCCTTTCTTGTGTTTGATTGTAATGGTATAAGCCTAAAAATTCTCAACCCACTTCATGTTCCTATGGTTGAGTTTTTTCTGTCCATTCAAGAAACTAAGAGCATGGTTGGCAGTATAAACAATAAAATCCTTAGGCAGCAAATAGCACCTCCATTTTTTCAATGCTTGGACCATGGCATACAATTCTAGATCATAAGAGGAATACTTCTTCTTTTCCTCATTCAACTTTTAACTAAAAAATGCAACAGGCCTGCCTTCTTGACTAAGAACAGCTCCTATTGCAAACCCACTAGCATCACATTCTATTGTAAAAACTTTATGAAAATCTAGTAAAACAAGAACAGGATACCTTGCTACCTTTTTCTTGAGTTCCTCAAAACCTTTATCTGCTGCATCATTCCATTCAAACTTTTCTTTACCTCCTCCTTTGATGGTGTCCAAGATGGGTGCACAAATATTGTTGAAGTTCCTTATGAACTTCCTGTAGAATGTGGCCAAGCCATGGAAACTTCAAACCTCTCTAGCAGCCCTTGGTGTTGGCCAATTAAGGATGGCCTCTACTTTGGCTGGATCCATTTTTAGATCTCCCTTGGATATCACAAACCCAAGATACACCAATTCTTGTTTCAAGAAGTCACACTTCTCCAATTTTATCTTCAACTGCTATTCCTGCAGCCTTTGTAAAACCATCTTCAAGTGTTGCAAATGCTCTTCCTTATTTCTATTGTATATCACAATGTCATCAAGATAGACAACAACAAACTTCCCAATGAAGTCCTACAAAACTTCATTCATTAGTCACATAAACATACTAGGAGCATTAGACAAACTGAATGGCATAACCAGCCACTCATACGGCTCTTCATTTGTTTTAAAAGTCATCTTCCATTCATTGCATCAGGAAACCCCTACACTTGTCTAGCAATCTCTTCATTCTGTTGTGGTGTCATCTTATACATTGCCTTATTAGGTAGCACTACTCCAGGAATGAGATCAATCTGATGAATTATGTCTCGCATCGGTGGTAGAGACTCAAGCATTACATCAGTAATGATGTCCTTGTATTGGTTCAACATCTCCTCCACTTCTTTCAGGCCTTCTATTCTACTTTGCTTCTTTCTATCTTCCTCAGGCTTGAGCACCAATGAAAAGCCTATTCCATCCTCTTCTTCAAGAGTATTAATGAACTCTTTCTCACCCACCATCAACACACTAGGTCCAACTTGACCAGCCCCTTTCTCTTCTCCTTCAAAAGTCATCCTGTAGGTTATCCCATCCCTTTGAAAACTATAAGAGTTATTCTCACCATCATGGTGTGCCTTCTTGTCAAATTTCCAAGGTCTTCCCAACAAGAGGTGGCAAGTATCCATAGGTAGGATATCACATAGTATCTTATCCTTATATCCCCCTATGCTAAAATCTACCCAAGCTTTCTCATTCAAAACTTCCTACTGCCCCTTATTCAATCAACTAACCTTGTATAGACAAGAAAGTGGAAGTCTCTCCAACTTCAATTTGTTTATAGCCTCAAGTGATATGATATTATTCATGGAACCCGAATCAATTATCACCTTGCACAACTTTCCCTTTGCCTTGCATTGAACTTGAAAAAGAGCCCTCCTTTGGGTGGTATCTTCCTTTACCGATTCCTTAAGAAGTGTCCTTCTCATCATGAGACATTTTCCCTCAACCTCTATCATCAACTGAACTTTTGGTGAGTTCAAAATCACATTGTCTTCTTGCACATAAGTGACCCTCCTTTCACCATTCTGAGAAGTGGATGCCTTTTGTGGACACTTATACTTCAGGTGTCCCAACTGATCATAATTCTAACACTTCATTCCTGAGAACCTGGATCCTCTTCCTGATCCACCAGACCTTCCTCCATTAAATCCCCTTCCACCATAGCCTCCTTTGCTACTTGAGTCACCTGTCTATTCCCTGGGGTTAGACTCACCTTGGGACCTTTGGCCTTGTCCTCTATTGCTGAAGTTTTCCCTACCTCGGTCATTCCTTCCACCTATCCCTCCTTGGTGTTGATCACTCTTCCTCTTCAACTTCTCTTCAACCTTAAGAGCAAGCTGAAAACACTTCCCCACTATATCCGGGGTCAAGAGGCTAATCTTCTCCCGAATGTTTATCCTCAAACCATTCAAATACCTGGCCACTCTTTTTGGTTCCTCTTCTTGTTTCTTTTCTTTGAGAGTTAGCCTATGGAACTCCTCCGTATAGGCATTCACATCCATCTCCCACTACTTCAAGCTTTGTAGCTTCTTGAACAACTAAACCTTGTAATCTGAAGGTATAAATTGTGCCTTGATTTTTTTCTTCATCACTTCCCATGAAGAAATTAGACTCTTTCCATTTTGTATCCTTTCTCCTTGAACATAATTCCACTATGAGAGAGCAGATCCTCTCAGCCTTCCTTTTGCAATCCTTATCCTATCATTCTTAGGGACCTCATTCAAGTCAAAGTGATTGGTTATTATCTCAATCCACTCAATAACCTCCTCGCTATTGAGACCTCCCCCATACGTGGGTAATTTATCAGTACCATCTCCCCTTACTAACTTTGAAGCATCAACAAATGCTTTTTGGTCTGCAGGAACATCCTTTACTGGATCTTGGTGCTGCTCTTCCTCTTCATCTCCACTAGCACCTTCTTCCACCTCATTCTCCTTACTCCTATCAGTCGAATCCTTGAAATCCCTCAACTTCTCTTCCAACAATTCTTCCATCATCTTCTTGATGGCTTCCAGAGTCATACTTTTGGGAGGCATGGTGTTTTACACACTAAGATGTGCACTTCTCTAAGTCTTTACTTCCAAGGGAATCAATAAATGGAAAACCTTGAGAAAGTGACCTAGAGCTCCCTAGGCATGGAGTGCAAGGGTGTTAAGAATGCTCTTAGCTAGAGCTATTAAGCCTATAACCTTGCTAGTAAACTATGTAATGGGAGATTCAATGGAGACAAGGGAAAGAATGCCAATATCCTCAAGAAATCAAGATGAGAATGCAATGCAACTATGCTAGAAATGAAAATGCAAGTTAAGTTATGAAAGTAAAGATGCAAGTGTTACAATCCAAGCTAATTAATCTATGTGAGCTAATCTAGAGCATGAAAGGAAACTAAGCTAGAATTCTATGAGAATTTAAGCTAAGAATGTAAGAATGAAAGCTAGATGCAAGAATGTCTCCAAAAACTCCAAATTCTCCATGCAATCTTGCAGCATAAGGTTAATATTCAAAAGATGGATCCTAAAATGGGAAGAGAGCTCTTCTTTTATAAGAAATGAGAATCAACAGAAGATGGAGATTAAGAGGCAAAAGATTTAATCAAGGGTGGAGCTTGAAAGAGGAGCAATCCATGTGCACAAATCTCCTCCAATGAGAAAATAAGAGTTGACTTTTGTGCCCCATATGAGACAAAAATGCTTTTTTCCCTTTTTATAAAATAAGAATAATGCTTTATTTGTGCAACTTAGGATAAGAGGAAAACTGGGGGCTTTTTATTTAATAAAAAAGGAGGAAATTCCTTTTAATTAAATAAAGACTTAGGATAATATGGTTAATCCATAGGATAAAATCGAATAAATGATAGAATTAGGATTTGATCAAGAATAAACAATTGATAATTTAGCAAATAATGCTAGAAAGGGGCTAATAGTCTAGATGACCATTTTTGGATGATTACATTTGACCCTCTTTGACTAATGTGTGATCGATATGGGAACACATTACGTCAAAGAATAGATTAGCCAAGAAGGTGACAGATAGAGATCTGACTCCAAAGTGAGAAGTGCAGAGAGATAGCTAATCATGCATGGTCAGTCTGGTAGTGACAGTACTGAACACTTAGGAAAGAGATGGACAGTATCAGGACTCGAGGTGAGAACTAACATGTCAAGCACAAAGATAGATTGATCAGAGAAAGTGGAATGGTCAAGCATATGCTCTAGAGAATAGCCAATAGGATATGATGTGTCTGCCCCCTCAAGATCGAAAGTGAAATCAAGTAGAGGAAAGAAAGAAGCAAGAGCAACATGATCAAATCACTAGAAATAATAATCAAAGATGAAAGATAACAAAATAACCATCAAGCAGTGAAGATATGCCCCAGTTTGACTAGGTTTGACTGAGAAAGATATAGGATAAAGATGAAGTCAAAACTCAAAGAGATGAAGTGAATGAAAATGAAATGAAAGACTAGAAGGTTGAAATAGATGGGGATAAAGAAATGAAGATGCCCCAACAAAGATCGAAGGATCAGGCCTCAAACGGTCAGCCAATTGCGCAAAAGAAGGGAAAAATTTAAAATACAATTTTGACTATCAAGGTGAACTCGGATTTTGATTTCAATCCTGAAAATAGATCCAAGACATTGACATTAGCCAGGGGTGCGATTTTCATGAAATTTTGAGATGTTTGAAAATTGGGTCAAAAAGTCAAAATGCTATATAAGGGGTAAAAAAGTCATTTTGAAATTCATTTGTCTTTTGTGATTTTGAGAACCTTAAGAGCTCAGAGAGAGAAAATAGCCTAGCAAGCAGTGATTCTAATTCACCGTCATTGATTCGAGCACGATCTGTTGCACAATCAGCCTCCTCATTATGGTGCCGCGTTAAGTTTTCAAAAAAAATCACTTTTTTGAGTCATTAATGAGAATTTAATGCATTTAAACATGTTTTTAATATTTTTTAAATATTTCAAATTTGAAACCATGCAAAAGTTCACACGACACTTTAAAAGTGTCGCACCCTTTTATAATCTTTATCGTGCGATAGTTCGCGGGTCCAAAAAGTATCACCCGAGTGTTTAATCTAGTGTCGCACGAGACTAGACAAAACATCATGCGAGCCTTAGCGAAGTATCGCATAGACAAAGATTATCACACTACTATTGAAGAAAGTATCGCATGATACTTTCCCAAAAAATAGTATCGCACCAATGAATAAGAAATATCACATGTTGAAATTTTGAGCAATATGACATGGGTCTAGACAATTTTTCCATTTAATATTCCTTGTACTGATTTGAATCATCCATCATGATATGTTCTGACATCTGGTTTGGGTTATGGCTTATAGGAGGCTTTCCTGGCACTACTAATTAGAGCACCGCGAGTGATTGGGTTACGATGTGTTAGGGATTTGGACGATCCCGGGAGAGATGACTTGGTTAGCATGGGATTTAGGTTCTTACTTGATATGCCCCATATTCGGGCAAATCATGGGCTAATGACAACTTTAGCCGAGAGGTGGCATGACGAGCACAACACCTTCCATCTACCTACTGGAGAGGCCATGATCACTTTAGAGGATGTCTGCCGGATCCTGCAAGTGCCTAGCCACGAAGATCCAGTGAGTATAATCATGTTTCTAGATGTTTAGAGATGTAAAGTTTCCATATGATAAGAAAATGACATGATTTTTTGTTGGCACAAGTATATTATGATTAGGATCTGACCAAGGGGTGACAGGCCATCGAGGACCTATTCTAGGATGTTACAATTATTGACATACACCTTAGCTGGGATCCAATGATGGAGGAGTATGGCAGGGATTTCACAGTGCCATGTATTGTATGCTCTATAGTTGCACAGACCCTTATTACTGACAGGAGTCAGAAGGGGTTTCCACTAGGATGGGGTAGGCTAGTGGTGGATCTGGTAGCACACCCACGTTGGTTAGCATGGGGCCCAACCATCTTGGCTGATATGTACCACAAGCTCCACGAGATCGTGTACAGAGATGGCAAGACATGGGCATGTGGAGCCATTCTTGCTCAAATATGGGCGTGGGAGCACATTGTTGTAGTGCAACCACATGTATAGCCGAGGGAGTGGAGGTGCCCCTATATTTTTAGATACATCAGATTTATTTCATATTCCCATAGCGGCAATTTGACACATTATAGGAGAATCTTTGATGAGCTGACGACCTTTGAGTGGAGACCATATAGGGCCTACGAGCAGTGGAGTGACAAAGATCATGAGATGGGTTACATGCTATGTAGCCAGCCACTATTAGGCTGCCACACTAAGATTATGGAGAGATTTGTCATCACTCGCATCTAGAGGTAGTTCAGACTATAGCAGAGGGTATCCATAGAGACTACCACATATGCTAGGTCTCGAGATGAGGAGGGGTATGGATGGTTGTCAATACTAGACTATCAGTAGGTAGTACATAAGACAATAGGGATATAGAGGGAGCCATGGGATTACCTCCCAGATATGGCAGATGCAGGCACAGATACAACCTATAGGGCAGAGCGATGGAGACACCCTTCCCCAGATTTACTATACCAGATGCACAACTAGAGGCACAGGGCAGAGAGGGAGATGATGGGGATGATGGTGATGATAGGGGAGATAGGGGAGGGAGGGTTGGAAAGAGAGGACATGGATTGAGGCTAGGTGGCTAGAGGCAAGCACAGAGATAGAGATTGATGAGCCCTGAGGAGGAGGATGCAGTGAGACCAGTTCGTCGCAGGGTGGATGCAGGGCAGGATCAGCCCGCAGGGGGTGTAGAGGAGAGGATCTCAAGGCTAGAGTATAGGTCCTAGAGACTAAGATATAGTAGCTGAGGATCACCATCACTATGTGGGATCAGCAGTTGGTAGACATGCGAGCTGAGATAGATCGGCAGGAGAGGGTAGCACAGGCAGATGCTGCAGAGCTACGGAGAGAGGTGGCATGAGTGGCCTATTATCATGGTTTATACATCCAGGTTGTGCTGGAGGCATAGAGGGAACCACTCTACTCAGAGAGGGTTGGGAGATTTGACATGGTACTAGATAGAGTGGCAGCACCACCTCCACCACCACCACCACCATGGGATGGGGAGAGTTAGACTTAGGATTAGGGTTAGATGTTTTAGACATATCTTGGGACATTATCCAGTTTTGGATCCCACTTTGTACTTGTATCATGACATTCATATATATGAGATTTACTAGATGTTCGATATATCTTGTGTATTTGTCCCACTTGTGATGGATGTATCAATTTGTATATTGTCTTATCATATTGCTCAAAATGTATGATATATGCTCATGTATATTCTCTCTCATAGATGTATGTTTAGTTCTCATGTTTATGATATAGACTCATGTTTCTAAAAATGATCTTTGTGTTGATATAGATATGATGATAAGATTAACCCCTTGTGATGATAGGAAAAGGATGTGATGAAAAAGATAAGGAGCGAAAGACATGATCGAGAAGAAGCAAAAGGTGAGTGCAGTTGATTGACAAGTCCATGAAAGATGAAAGGAGAGATCTCTCCATATGCAATATGCAAAACTAACTATTATGAACATAAGAATGCAAGCTACTATGAAAAAGTGGTTTACTTGCAAGGTCATGAAGCTATTAGTCTCTAATATTCATCATCGAGCTTTATTGGTAGCGTCACAAGACCATACAATACACACTAGTATAACTATGGGCATATGAATATGATCTATATAAGATGAAATGTGGGAATCCCACCTAGGCATCAAAGACATGTAGGTCAAGATGACTAGTGTAGTGAGGTTCCCTAAATTTAATATAGCAAGATTATACTTGCATCTAGACACAAAGAAAGTCAAGATGACTATAAGTATGCACTTGCAAAAAAGTCAAGGATAATACCTTGTGGATCCTAATGTCAAGTGGAACAAGCATAAGTGCTAATGATAGTTAGGACCAACAAAATATACCCATAAGCAGAGAAAGAAATAAAACATGTCCTCATGCCCCCAGTCTTCTAGATATGCATCATCGAAAACTATTTAGGGAGAGAACACTCAGCAAAGAAATCATCATAGAAAACACACAAAGAAATAAAGTCAAAAAAGTATTGGCGAGTTTAAATATTTAAGTGTGTGTGTGTGTAGGTCATAGAGTTAATCTTTGAGTATCACATCTGCCAATGGAAATATCACATCATCCGAGACTATGGGTAAGACATCTGATAAGTGTTGAGAAACACTTGACGCTAGCGTAGTGTTCAAAAACACAATTGGGGAGTGTTGAGAAACACTATTTGAACCAAGTGGCCCAAGAAACCTCGACGCACAAAGAGACCCAAGATAAGCTTAGAACAACGTATGCCCCCTAGACTAAGACAAGAGTCAATTCCAAGCTAGGAGAGGCGAAGTGAGAAGTGGAGTGAAGGAGCACCACGCAAGACTAATAGACATAGGTGCAAGGGTCTCAAGCAGTGCCTGTTTCTAGGTTTTCACCACTTGATAGATTTTTTCTAGACTTTTTCTAATTTTTATTTTTTTTTGCTACCAAGGTGCCTGTTTCCAAGTTTTCACCAAGACACTTTTTCTATTTTTTAAAAATTTTTTGATTTTTTTTGTATTTTTTTAGGACTTTATATGCTTTTTAGGATTTTTTCAGCATCATATACGAATTTTTTTTGAGATTTTTTCAAGATCATTAAGATATATACAAAGAGCTCAAGAACCTCAGGCATAGAACTTCTTCATATGTAGAACATTGATAGGCTCAGTAAGCTCTTCTCCCTCAAGTGTAGATAGCTGATAGGCTCCAGACCCAAATGCTGCTATGATGATATAAGGTCCTAACCAATTTGGCTCAAACTTCCCTTTCTGCTCTCTATTCTATTGGTTTTGGGATTTTCTCTGAGAACTAGTTCACCTACTTGGAACTCTCTAGGATGAACTTTCTTATTGTAATCAGTAGTCATTCTCTTCTGATAAGTGTGCATGTGATCAAAAGTGGCCTTTCAGCATTCATCCAAAGTAGCGAGCTCATGCACTCGCATGGCCCTCTAGTCTTCATCAGTAATCAAACCATGGAGAGAGACTCTCAGTGAAGGTATTTCAATCTCTAATGGTAAGACAGCCTCAGAACCATAGACCAAGGAAAAGGGTGTTGCACCTATAGGAGTGCGAATAGAAGGTTTGTAAGCCCATAGAGCAGGATTGATCTGTAGATGCCAATCCTTGCCTGATTTGTGCACTGTTTTATGGAGAATTTTTAGCAATGTTTTTTATGAGGCCTCAATTTGGCTGTTCCCTTGAGGGTAGTAAACAAAAGACCAATGTTGTTTAATTTTGAACTTTTTGCACAAGTGCTTCAGGTCTTTGTTTTTGAACTGGCCGCCATTATCGATGACTAAGGAAGAAGGAATACCATAGCAGCAAATGATGTGATTCAAAATAAATAGGGCAGCATGTTTTCCTGTAGCTGCAGACAATGGGACAACTTCAACCCATTTGGTAAAATATTCAATAGCTGTAATAATGAACTTATGCCCACTTGAAGAACTAGGACAAATCTTGCCTACCAAGTCAAAGGTCCATTGCTAAAATGGCCAGTAGGTAACAAAGGGAATGAGCTCGCATCCAGGAGCATGAATGAGATTCCCATGTAGTTGACATTTCTTGTAGGACTTGGCATATCGAACAACGTCAACTTGCATAGTAGGCCAATAGTAGCTAGCCCTAAGCAATTTTTGAGCTAGTGCAAGACCGTTAGAGTGTGAACCACATATGCCATCGTGAACTTCATCTAGCACCTTTTCTGAATCCTCTATTTCTAGACACCTAAGGAGAGTTCCATCTAGACTCTTCCTATATAAGTCACCAGAGATGAGGGTAAAATGGGAGGCATTGCGGATGAGTTGGCGCTTCTCATTACGCGTTAGGTTTTCAGGGATAACTTGATCTCGGAGATAGGAAAAGATGGTGGCATAGCGAGATGAGTCATGACCAACCACAGTGTAAATGACATGGTCATCAAGGGAATTGTAGGCAAGGTAGCGCAATTCTTCCACCAAGAACTCAAAGCGTGATTCATGCTCTTCTAGTTGCAAAATGGATTCCAAAGTAGCCATGGCATCAATAGCCTTATTTTGAGCTCTAGGAATTTGTTGGAACATGATAGATGTGAAATAATTCCTGAGTGAGTCTATCATCTTCTTGTAAGGAATCAACTTGTCATCCTTTGTTTGGTAATCATCATTTACTTGGTTTATGACAAGCTAGGAATCTCCAAAAATATACAACTCAAGAATCCTCCATTCAAGGGCAAGCTTAACACCATTCAAAAGGGCTTCATATTTAGCTATGTTATTGGTGCATGGAAAGAGAAGTTTATAGGATTTAGGAATGGTGTATCTGTGAGGGGTAACAAATAGGATTCCGCCACCAGCTCCATTTTGTGTATGAGAACCATCAAAAAACATTTTCCATGTGCACCCTGTGATAGTCATGATTGAAGCATCTGGGAAGTCTATCTGAAGAGGAGCATTATCAGTCATGGGAAATTCAACCAATTGATCTGCAATTGCTTTCCCTTTAACAACTTTCCTTTCCACATGCTAAATGTCAAATTCTGAAAGAATCAATATCCATTTGGCAAGTCCTCTAGTAAGCGCAACTTTACTTAAGAGATATTTTAAAGGATCAATTTTGGCAACCAGCTGTGTAGTATGTGCAAGCATGTAATGTCTGAGTTTTTGAGATGCAAACACCACTTCTAAACAAGCTTTTTCAATGCTGGTGTAATTGAGTTCATAAGCAACCAGAGTGCGACTAATATAGTAGATAGCTCATTCTTTTCCCATATCATCATGTTGTGCAACGAGAGCCCCTAAGGAATTTGTTGTAGCAGAAATGTATAATATCAATGGTTTCCCTTGGATAGGTGGCATAAGAATAGGAGGTCATGCTAGGTAATTCTTGAGCTGGTCCAGGTTCTTTTGACACTCCTCATTCCATACACAAGTAGCTCCTTTATGCAAATTCTGATTGAAGGGTTGAGCTCTGTCAGCTAACTGAGAAATGAACCACCTGATAGATTGGAGATGGCCTTGAAGACCCTTTAATTGTTTGATGTTACAAGGAGGTGGCATCTCCATGATAGCTTGTACCTTTTTTGGGTCTACTTCGATTCCTTTTGTTGATATGATGTACCCTAGTAGTTTCCCAGAAGTGACACCAAAAGTACATTTTTTAGAATTTAATTTGAGTTGGAATCATTCCATGTGGTCTAATATCAAACTCAAATCAAACAAATGAGTGCTTCTTTGTTGTGATTTAGTGAGTGTGTCATCAACATAGTCCTCCATGTTTTTGTGCATCATATCATGAAATATGGTAGTCATGGCTCTTTGATAGGTTGCACCAACATTTTTAAGCCCAAATGGCATGACATTCCAACAAAAGGTACCCCATGCACATGTGAAGGTTGTCTTCTCTTGGTCTTCAAGAGAGATCTTCATCTGGTTATATCCAAAGAAGCCATCCATAAGGGAATACATTTCATAGCCCGTCATCATGTCCACTATCATGTCAATGTTGGGAAGTGGAAAATCATCCTTAGGGCATGCTTTATTCAAGTCTCTAAAATCAGTGCATACACGAATAGACTTGTCATGTTTGGAAACAGGGACAATGTTAGAAATCCATTCAGCATTGTCGATAGCTCTGATGAAGTTGGCTTTTAGAAGCTTCTCAAGTTCAGCCTTAACCAATAATGCCACATGGGGATGCATCTTTCTCAATTTTTGTTTGACAAGTTTTACCTCTAGAGCAATAGAGAGATGATGCATAATAAGCTCAGTGTCCAAACTAGGCATGTCTAAGTATGTCCATGCAAAATTGTTCTATTTCTTCTGCTAAGAGGGATTGAGCCACATGTATGATTTTAGGAGAGTCTTCTATCCCTAAGTTGATGGGTTT
Source organism: Chamaecyparis obtusa (assembly GCA_027943335.1). Classification (NCBI taxonomy): domain Eukaryota; kingdom Viridiplantae; phylum Streptophyta; class Pinopsida; order Cupressales; family Cupressaceae; genus Chamaecyparis; species Chamaecyparis obtusa. The sequence goes on from BSBK01010682.1 coordinate 163,343, forward strand.
CATAGGCTCTATTAGAACTCAAGACCTTTCTTGAAAATAGCTGGGTAGATTACCAAGTACCTCATCCTTGGGCGCCTTGGAGAGGTTTTCACCCTTAGATATGTCTTTATTTTTACTATTTTGAGGTTTGGATACCGCCACAATGTGGTTTTCACCATCCGACCATTATTTTTTTCTTTTGATTTTATGACTGAGGTACTTGATATCTGATTCCATCATGTTTGTTTTTGGTTCACTAGCGGAAGAAGTAACAGGTTCAATGGCTTTGAGGTAGTAGGCGATCTCATAGTCATTTTGAAAGGAAGGCAATATAGGTCTTTGATCTTGGGCGGACCAATCTATGAGATCTAAGTGCATGAGGGAAAGCAAAATGAAAGGTTCAAGGTTATTGATGTGGGGGGTATCATCTCTGGTGACAAGAGAAGTCAAGCCTATAGGGTAGGCTCCAAAAGTATTGAGATCTAGATTTGACATAGAAGGACCAGTGTGGTCCACTAAAGCAATACATGGATTGAACTTGTCATACCCTACGTGAGACTCATCAACAACGTTGGGTTGGTCACTATAGGTATGAATCACATCAACTTCCATATCTACTATGGAAGATCCATCTGAGAGAGTGTCCCATTCATACTCATTTGAATCAGTCATGGAACTTCTGCTGGGATGTTTGTACCAAGAAGGCTTAGGATGCCTAGAAGTAGAGGCACCCATGTCATTACATGTGAGATCTCCTCTTTCTAGTAACTGTGCAATATTTCTCTGTTGTCTATCAAAGCTCAATGAATCATTAGGCATGAAGTTTCTTGATGTATAGGCTTCAGTTGTATCATCAGTAGGTATGCATTCTCTTCCCCAAAGAAGTGAAGTAGAAGGAAGACAATCTCCTATTTGGGCCATAGTGCATAGAGGTGATTCCTCCATATCTATATTTGAGTCACTAAGCACGAGAGTATTTTTGGAATATTCAAGGATGTCATCTTCAGCACCATATCCTAGACCTATGGTATCCTTAGAGGGTCAACCATTGGTATGACTCAAAGATTCAACTAGAGCATGCCCATTGTTATTTAAAGGTTCGTGACCTTGATGACCCATTTGCTGCAAAAATTTATAGCCTTTACCATAGCGTTTAGGAGAAATGGGAGTAGCAACTATCATACTTTCTTCTTCCTCTCTATAAATCCACTCCCTAATAGCTTGTTCTTCTTTTTCTGCCTTGAAGGGTATGAACAATTCAATAAAGGTACCAAAAACCATCATGGCAGAAGCGGAAGGCTTTTTCTTGTTTGAAGGTCTACCATAGGACTTAGGAGAAGTAGGCATAGCAACAATAGAGTCCAATGTATATTCTCCCATACCTATACTCATCATTTTTAATTTTTTCTCAATAGAATTAAGGGACGCATTATGATCATGAGAAGGTTTTTTGTGAGGAACAAACGTCTCAGTAGCAGTTATAATATTGATAGCTATAGCATTGTCCCTAGGAATCAAAATCTCAACTCCATTGTGTGGAAAATTGACACACTGGTGGTAGGTGGAAGGGACAACTTGCATGTCATGGATCCAAGGATGACCCAGAAGAATGTTATATGTGAGTGGGATGTCCAACACTTGGAACACAATATCTTTTGTGATAGGGCCCACTCAAACAAGAAGCACATTAAGACCTTTGGAAGATATTTCCACTTCATCGTATGCTTTTATAGTAATATTTTGCCTAGGATCTATGGCCAATTCAGAAAATCCCAACTATTGGACAACATGGAAGGACATAATATTCAACCTAGCACCATTGTCTATCAGGACTTGGCAGACTTGAGTATGGTAGACTAGAACCTCAATATGTAAAGCAAGATTATGTGGGTGGCCAAGAGATGTGTCATCCTCTGCGAAAAGTGAAAGATGGTGAGGACATGAGATATGATTGACCATAGCTTGAAATTTATCCGGATCAATGTTATTGGGGACATTTTCTGTATGAAGGGCCTTTTCAAGGATCTCTTTGTGCAAAGGGGATAGCTCAAGAAACTCAAAAATGGATATCTGAGTGGCTGTTCGTTGTAATTGGTGCACAAGGTCATAGCTAGCCAAGATTGAAGGAGCCACTTGTTTGGAAGAAGAGGTTGCTTGGGATCATGCACGGTCTTAAGGACAATTTTGGCTTGCCCCTAGTAATAGCATTTAGTGTCTCAATCCAGGAAGATGAATCATCTAGTGTTTGCAAGACCAAGTTTGGCATACCATGATTGGCATCATTATCATCTTGAGATCTCATCATAAGAGCACTCTCAATGGACTCTACCATGTTGATCACAGGTGAATCAAGAGTATATGTATAGTTGATCTTTGCATCATGATTCTTCTTATGTGCTTGAGAGGATTCTACTTTCTCATACTCAGGTAGAGGGGTCTTGAAAGCCTTGTGATCAGAATTTTAACTAAGCCATCTGTGAGAACTGTGCCTCCATCACTAAGATCTTGAATATCATCTTTAAGCTTGAAACAATTGTCTATCTTGTGTCCCTTATTTCTATGATAGTGACAAAAATGATCTTCTATCCACCAATCAGGCTTAACTAGCAGATCGTAGGAATGAGAATTGTCAGGAAGTGTAAGATAATTGTTGGCAACCAAAGTCTTAAGAATCACATCGTATGGTTCAGCCAACTTGGTGTAGACTCATCGGTGGTTTTTCTTCTTTGGCTTGTCTACATACTAAGGCTGAGGAGCACTATGAGCGTTGGCAGCCTCTTGTTGTTTTGTTGTGTAGATAGAATTATAGAGGTTGAAAGTAGGCTCTTTGGCTTTTGGGACATCCACAACCCCATCATTAACAACAAACTTGTTTCTATTCCAAGGTTTTCTCTTGTCCTTGCCATTGCCTCGAGTATCTTTATTAATGACAATATCCCCTTTTCTTATGGCCACATCCTCAATCCAATATGCACTTTCAACCATGTCCTTGAAAGAGGAGAACAATTGTTTCCTTAGATCATAATATAGTTCTGGCAGAAGAGTGTTGATGAAAATGTCAATCATTTCCCTTTCGGGTAGTTGATGAGGATATTGAGAATACAATGACCTCCAACATTGTAAGTAAGTGGCAAATGGCTCACCTTGATTTTTCTTTAGAGCACTGAGATCTATCATGGTGATAGGCTATTGGATGTTGTATGAATAATGTTGGGTGAAGTGCCTAGCCAACTCATCAAAAGTCTTAAGAGGTGGTGCCAACTTCACAAACCATTCTAGAGCTTGTCCTCTTAAACTTCTAGGGAAAAGTTGTAGAAGAAATGTGTGTCCATGAAGGAAGTCTAAGCTAAGAGCGTAGAAGTGACACACATGGTCATGGGGATCACCATTTCCATCATACTTATCATATTTGGGAACCTCAATATCCCTAGGAAATGGGACCATGTATAGATTCCTATCAAAGGGAAGAGCACAAATAGAATATACGAAAGAGACCTTTGGAGGTTCTTTTTCTATTGTAAGTTGTGTGAGATGTTGATTTGTTCATTGCAATTCATCTCTAAGGATTTCCAATTCAGTTGGTACTCTTTCTTGAATGATTTGGCATACATCATAGCCAGGAGGGAGTTTGTATCCTCTAGAAGTCATGTATTGAAAGTATTGATCTCCATTACGCTCTAAAAGTTTAAGCATCATACGTTGGGAGGCTTCATCTTGTTCAAACCTCATAAGTTCTTCACTAGAAATCTCATCATTGGCTTCTTCTTCATGCTGAGAGGGAGGAGGTCTAGGAGGTGAAGAAGGTGCAACAAAAGTCCATCTTGGAGTAGATCTCGGTGGCATGTTGTTTCCATAGTTTCCAATAGTACTAAAAGGAGGGGGTCTATATTCATAACCACTAATCTCAAGTTGTTCTTGAGACACTCCTCTTGAACCCATGCACCTAGCAGCATCCATTTTGTCTAAACACGCTTGGTTGTCCTTATGCTCAAAATGTTCTTGCAAATGGTGGAACTTTTCTTGTTTAGTCAAAGTGAGTGAGACACTATTTGTGCTTTTGGACATCTTGAATGTGGATAAAAAGAAGCCTCCTTTGTACCATAGAGTGACCTTAGAATCCTCAGATTGGTTAGGACTAGAACTATCATTACTAACTGGCACTTGTGAGCATCTTGTAGGAGAGGGTAACTACGTATAGTTGAATGGAGGGTGACTCCCTTGCTTGAATTGAAACCAAGTTGTAACCGGCATGAAAAAGGAACGTTGGTTGACTAATAGAATGAGACAAAAAAATTTAGATATTGAGATAAGTAAAGCTAAAGAAGATCACTTGTCAAGATAGAACACTAGAGATGGTTGGTCAGAGGTGCTCAAGAACTTACAACAATCAATTGACTCAAGCCAAGATATAAGCAAGAAGCTCGATTAGCATGTAGCTATAGAGGTAACCGTAGTGTAACAAGTGATCAAAAGTAGCATTTGAGAGGCTCAAATCCAATAGTTTTAACTCATTTTTTTCAGTCTAGAACAGACTTAAACATGTAGATAACAGACCAGATTTAAGTGAGAACAGGAAAGGACACTCTACAACAAACTAAAATTCAAATTCAGCAGTAGTAAGAGAGAAAAAGAATTCTGAGTGGTAGTTTGCAAAGTATTGGGGCGATACAATCTGACCAGGCGATATTTTTGACACATGTTAGGTGATAGTTTCTAGGCAGCCTATGCAATAGAATCCAAGCAAGTGGGGTGATGAAAAATCAATAGCAAAGTATCACATGATAAAATATAGAATAGTCTGTGATGATTTTTTAGTGTCGTACGACTCTTGACCAGTGAGTGTAAAAAATCTCTATTTTTTGGGGTAATTTTGTCAAAGTTTCAATCTGATGGTTGGATTTTTCAATTTCAAGCACAATGAAAGTAGTAATCAGATAGGTTTGCAAATAGTAGGTGATCAAACATGTCTTCAAACACTTGTGCAAGAGCAAAAGCAACCTTGCCAAGACAAGCAATTGTGATATCAAAACAAAAAATTCTATGAGCACTACCGTGATATTTTTATGTTCGAGAACGTTTGCACGAGTAGATCACAGTGAGAACACTTCAAGCACTTACTAGCCTAGAAGGACAAAGGCTCAATAATTAGCAACTTGGCCCTCACTTGATGTCCCATCACCTCACACAAAGTGGTTTCCCGCAATAGATGTTGGCTTTTTCATGGAGGTGTCAATGACACAACCAAAGAAACACAGATGGTGAGTAATCTTGGGGTGATCCAAGTTAGTCCACTAGGATCAATCCTTGCACCAAGATGCTAAGTGGAAAAATAAGGTAGCTTCTATCTATGGTTCTTAGTAAGGGCTTCCATTCGTAATACCCCTCTTGCTCCCCAAAGAGACTCCTTACTTTGCAGCAAGTAACGGAGCTCGTGGCCACAAGAGTACCTTAAGCATTCTTTCTCAACATTTTCCTCATGGTCAAAATCCCACAAGTACTCACATTAAGCGAAGACAAGTACTACGTCTAGTAAGGTTTTGTGTCCTTGATAGCCTTAAGTTTATAGTGGGTTGGAATAGCCAGTGAAAAGCTTGTCCCCACTTGGGTTGTTCCTCTTGATTGCTCAAGAGCAAGCCCACTAAAGCATTCTAATGCTAAACAAAGAGTGGATTAACTTTTGAGTGTCAAGATTTTTGGTTCACCTCAAGGGTGAAGAGCATAATCTCCTAGCTCAAAAATCTCTCCCAAACACACCAAGAAAAGATTCAATTACCCTGTTGCATTCAAAATCCAAAGATGGGTCAATATTTTTGTTTCACCACAAGGGTGAAGAGCATACTCTCCTACACCCAAAAGATTCCTACAACAAGATCTTAAGTGCCTAGGAAATGAAACAACTAGTATATGCCGCACTTAAAAAGAAAGTAATAAACAAGCACTTGATTGTTTTTATGCATTGGGCAGCCCTGCAAACACAATTAGTAGCCCTTTTGCATTTAGAGCTTTGAAATGCAATCTTGTAGCAAATTTTACAAGAAATGGAGGTTTCTACAAGCACAACTTGTTAGCCCCACAAAGAGTTAGCACAATAAAATCAAGTAAAATATGCAAGTAAACCACTGTATAGCTACAACAAATCAAAAAATTGAAACAATCAAGTCAAATTTTGCAAAGAAATGACCAAAACTAGTCATTGCCAGGCCTCTACGACAGTTCAGTCACCAAAAGAATTGCACAATACTTTTCAGTATAGTGGTGCGATACATTCTTTCTGGACAATACTTCGCACTGTGATCAGGTGACAGAGTAATGTATGGCTGGGCGATAGAAACCTGTAAGGCCGCATGATACTTTTACTGGAAAAGTATCACACAGGTATATAATGAAGTATCGCATGATACTGGAACACTGTCGCGTGATAATTTGTAAAAAAATAGAAAGCCGAAATAGCAAGCTAAAATGACAAAAAAAAAATGACAAAAATGCATAGAAAGAAGGATAAAACAAAGCTGTTATGCCCCACGGTGGGTGCCAAAAATGTACACATTAAGATGTGCACTTCTCTAAGTCTTTACTTCCAAGGGAATCCATGAATGGGAGACCTTGAGAAAGTTACCTAGAGCTCCCTAGGCATGGAGTGCAAGGGTGTTAAGAATGCTCTCAACTAGAGCTATTACGCCTATAACCTTGCTAGTAAACCATGCAATGGGAGATTCAATGGAGACAAGGGAAAGAATGCCAATATCCTCAAGAAATCAAGATGAGAATGCAATGCAACTATGCTAGAAATGAAAATGCAAGTTAAGCTATGAACGGAAAGATGCAAGTGTTACAGTCCAAGCTAATTAATCTATGTGAGCTAATCTAGAGCATGGAAGGAAACTAAGCTAGAATGCTATGAGAATTTAAGCTAAGAATGCAAGAATGAAAGCTAGATGCAAGAATGTCTCCAAAAGCTCCAAAGTCTCCAAGCAATCCTGCAGCATAAGGTTAATATTCAAAAGATGGATCCTAAAATGGGAAGAGAGCTCTTCTTTTATAAGAAATGAGAATCAACGGATGATGGAGATTAAGAGGCAAAAGATTTAATCAAGGGTGGAGCTTGAAAGAGGAGCAATCCATGTGCACAAATCTCCTCCAATGAGAAAATAAGAGTTGAATTTTGTGCCCCATATGAGACAAAAAGGTCATTTTCCCTTTTTATAAAATAGGAATAATGCTTTATTTGTGCAACTTAGGATAAGAGGAAAAGTGGGGGCTTTTTATTTAATAAAAGAGGAGGAAACTCTTTTTAATTAAATAAAGACTTAGGATAAGATTGTTAATCCATAGGATAAAATCGAATAAATGATAGAATTAGGATTTGATCAAGAATAAGTAATTGATAATTTAGAAAATAATGCTAGAAAGGGGCTAATAGTCTAGATGACCATTTTTGGATGATTACTGGTGTGAGCCTCAGCTTCAGCCTATGATTCTTCTGTAGACATACATTTTCCCAGCAAGACCTTGTCTTATTATGATACCAATATGATGAGGATACACCTTCAAGAAGTCAACAACAACTAGACAATGAGATAGAAATGGAGAATAATAGAGGAAATCTACAACAATGTCATGTTATGAATGATAGAACCTTCAAACACCAACATTCTGCAATTGATTCTCAACACACCAGTCATGTGTTCCCAATCAACATTCAGACATGTTATGGGGATGAAAGTCACCAGACATCTGAGCCTTCAGACTCCAAACAGAGACTCTTTCTTCATCATTTCAAAACCACACCAGCAAGAAGACTTTGGGCATCCAACTTGGCCCAATCTGCAATTAACTTACTGTCCAAATAGTAACAATAACTTGTTGTCCAAAATGGTGATAGTAAATTCCTTCAAAACCAACGAACATCCAATTCTCTGAAACTTCCAACTTCAATTTTCAATTCTGAATTTCATCCCCACTCACCCATTCCTTATCCACGTTCAACACATGACAAACACATAGATATGTTGCCTCTTCACCATGCGTGCATTCCTCCAATACATAGCATTTCCCTGCAAATGGCCGTAAAGAAAATATGATACAATTTTCCTACTCACCTTTCACCATGTTTTGGCCACTTCACAGGATGAATGGATGAGTAGGAGGCATGGTTTTGAAAAAGGGTGTCCAACAACCCTTAAGCAATCTCAAATCTTGGTTATAGGGACTCCTCACACACAACTAGATGTTAAAATTTATTTCATCTAAAAAAAACCACATATAAGCAATACAATCCTCCAAAATAGTTGCAGGATTAAAACATTTAAATAAAACAAAGACCAAGAGAAAGCTACAGGAAAGACACAATTGTTATTTTTCCATTCATTCACCAAAATATGAAATGATTTCCCAAACTCTCCAATTTCTCTCTCTCAGCCATCAACTTAGAGCGAATATAATAATAATGCCCAATCAGTTACTAATTGTTTTTATTTTTATTTTTTCAAAATATTAAACTCATAGCCTTTACTAATGTTTATTAAACATTATTCACTTACATTATTCCTAGACCCATACAAACCCAACAAATGCCCTTATTGCATTAAATAATCACAAGACTTTAAAATACCCCAAATAAAAACATTAAACTAATGTTCCTATCCCAAACTGAAAAAAAATATTGCCACCCAGCATCCCTGCATCTACAGCATCGCTGCTCCTATACAAATGCACACAGACAACTTTTCTCATAGTAATGGGGTGTCAAAATAGGAAAAACTTGTGCATGCGAATTGAATCATGCAAATTGAATCAACCATAATGTTATTAGTATTGATGGACAGTTTTCTATCTTATATGTGGTGAGAGAATTTGTTGTGTTTCAATGATATACGCAGAGTGTTTTGGTTAGGAGTTGTTGTAACTACTGGCTCTCATTTTTTTTCAAGCGGTATTCCAATTTTAGAAATATGAAACCAAATGCATAAAATAAATCTTCTCATTATGAATTCTAGGTGAACCAAAGGGTTCCAACCATATTCCAAAAACTATTTTCTGGAATTAAAACTTCCAGAATTGTCAAATACTAGAATTTGACAATTCCATTAGCCAAACAGACCCTTAAGTATACCCATTATACACCAAGGAGCAATTGCTAGTTATAATTACAAACAAAAATTTTAATAAAGAAACTGGCACCATTTTACACGTCAATTGTTTAATTACCCCGAAGGGGTCTCTTATATGAAAGACATTGAGCTAGGTTTCCAACATCAATGGTTCATATCGTACGAGGGGCATGCAAGATGATTGAAACGTCTACAACCATCAAATTTTCCACTATTTACTAACAATGACAACAAAAATATCTTCCCTCAATTTTCTACAAGATATTTGTTAATTTTTGACATCTGAGAAGATTGTTGTGATGTCGTAATGTTGTCTAACTTTGCAGGCACTCTACTTCTCTGTTCCTTCCTTCTTTCTCCAAACTGGCTTGATATGCCTCAACAAGCAGTGTCATGTAAGTAATGGACTACAACACATAATTCATATAGCACGTGTTTCCCATGTTCCCGAGAACATGGTGCAATTTGAGCAATAGAGTAGATACTAGAGATTATCATTAGTTAACCTAGCTGAGCTTCATGGTATAGATTTTCTTGTTTGCTAAAAATAGTTAGATCTTCGTGGAGGAAACATGATAATTTATTGCTTCTTTTTAAGCCCCTATTTTCCACCAGATAATATTTTGGAGGATTTAATCCATTGATCAGGTATAGAAGAGTGGACACTAGACACAATTAAAATATAAATGGAAAACTTGTGAAGATATGCCAAAAATGGATTCTCTGCTTGTATTGAGGTGTTTACAGGCTACTTGGACAAAACAAGGCATTCATTTACTTATTTTTAGTTCAAGAAATACAAGAAAAACTTACACAGATATGTATGTAGAAAAAAAACATTTTTTTTATAGAAAATCTAAGAAAATGTGAGGACATGCAATAACAAATAAAAAATTAAATTTCCAATTTGGAGCTTTATCGACCAATGCAAAACAAAATTTTAATGATTTTTTCCCCAAAAACCTCTTTTTCATATTGATTTACTATAATTCGCTTCTTTCCAAAATAGTTTCTGCATTGATTGTATTTTAGTTTATCAAATGCAAAAATAGAATAATTTTTTTGACACAAAATCCAAGAAACTATGTAGAAATGAAATAACAGAGAAACAAATTATGATTCTGGGCATTATTATACAATGCAAACAAATTTTTAAGTTCTAGATCTTCCAGATGATTCCATGTGCTAATAATAAGATAAGATTTTGCAAAAAGTTTTCTTTATTTAACCAAATTAGATTGGCATTCCTTGTTTAGGTTGCAAGAAAAATGATGCAGACGAACCTTTTTTCTTGCAAATTTAACACACAATTGTGGATCCTCAATTCTACAATCATATTTAAAATTGTAAAGTAAAACAAATAGAAAAAAAAGGATTATTACTCACAGTCTAGTTGAAATTGATGCAACAACCTTTGTTGCTGCAAGTATACACACGAATCCATCTAATAATGAGTCAAAAAGAACAAAAAATAATTTGACATGATGAATCATGCAGACAATTACAAAATCTCATACAACATATATGGTAGACTATAGAGCCCATTTCAATCTTTTATCTAAAATAGACAAAAGGACTACCCCAAATATCATCCAGCATAGACAATCCCAAATAAAACTCATCTCCTCACAACAACCTCCTACCATAAAACCAGAAAGAAGAAAACTTAAATTTGAAAGGCACTAAAAGTCCACAATTCAGCTAGCAATAAGAATTATAGACAAAATTCTAAAAATTGAAAGCACAAAGGAATTTGTCAATAGTAGTTGCTATAATATTTAAAGAACAGTTACATAAGAAGGCATATCATAATGGGAATGGATAGCTTATTTTCCATAACATCAAAACAAAATATTCAAGTAATTAAAATTTAATAAACAATTCCTATATATAGCAACATATTTCATGTCAGCCATTAAAAGTCATGTTTTGTAACTGATTGTGAATGACATATGGTTACAACTTACAAGATCTCTTGTGCTTATAAGTACAAAGTGACAAGTCTAAAATAATGCAATTACAGTTTTTAATAGCATCCATTACAAGCATAAATGAACTAAACACCATTATTTAAATTCATCCCTATTGCTTGCTCACAATAAATAATGAAATCTAGCAATCCCACAAAAAATGGAAACACCTAAAAGTATACTAGATGCTAAATTACTAAACAAAATATTTTAAGATTCTAAACAATATTAAGAATGTAAATTGCTCACTGATTCAATGAACTTTTATATGGCTATAAGGATCGGTGAACACTACAAAAAAAATCAATTTTTATATGGCTATGTCGGTGTCGCCAAGTATGTGGCAAAAACACAATATTCGACAATGGAGAAATAGGCAACATGGATTGCAAGAAGATCTTTTCCTTGCCACCATATCAACTATGATATTGTTAAATGTTCATGCACCACATCCAAGCCCATCTTGAGAAGAGCAATTCCTAGAGGGACATGCATTCTCTCACCTCGTGAACATACCTTCCATCCTGAACCTGTAAACTCGGCCAATAGCAGAGTCCAAAAAACTTTGGAATAATATATCTCTTAAATAGTATGGAGCTTCGCTGATGAAAAACTAGCAAACACAGGGAAAAATTGCATCGCTAGGAAAATGGAGCAATGTTATTGGCATGAACTAAAAATGTTTAATCACCTGTACACAAACTAGAATATGAATTCAATCAACATCTGATCAGGATATTTTAACATGGACAAGAATATAGCCCAATGTATGCAAAATAAACATGGTATAAACCCACCATCCAAAAGCATTTCTTTTGAATGATATGCTCGTTGTAGGTATATAATATATATGTGCTACATAGATAGAAGTAATTCAAAACTGGAGAAGCAAGAATTGAAAGAATGAGAAATATTTTAAATTTTAAATTTAATTTATATACTAAAATAAATTTCAACCTCTCTCTTATTTCTTAAATGTGCAATGGATAGGCTAGAAGTCATATTACAAGTGAATTGTCATATCCTTAATGATAAAATTTTCACTTCTCAAAAAATTATATTTTTAATATTTACTTTAATTTAATTTATTTATACTAAAATAAATTCCAAGATTGTAACTACTCCAACTACTCCAAGACCTTTCATTGATAGTCATGGGAGGAAGTATTATGGATTATGTTGTCAACATTTCCTTATTAACTGTCTCATAGCGCTTAAAGAATTGTCATGTTGAAAGTATTCCAGCTTGCCATGTTGAAAGTATTCCAATTACTATGACAAATCTCACAGTGCTTAAAGAATTGTCTCTCCATCAAAGCATGTTAAGAGGGCCCATCCCACCATTTGGAGATAGATCTGATCCCTTGGGAAGACCTTTCCCTTTGGCTCATATTGATCTTTTTTATAACCAGTTGGATGATCTCATTCCCCCAATTGTCTTCACTGCATTTCTAAACCTCTGATATGTTGATCTGAGTTACAATCAATTGATGGGTAGCATTCCATCCCCCACCGGTAACCTTCGCTACCTTACAGATTTTTTAATCTCAGAAAAGATATTGTAAAACAAATTGACACTCCTTAAAATTATTTTAGATTATTTATTATTTTAAGCTATAAATATAGATTGATTTAAATAAATGTAAATGGTAGTTGTAACTCGACTCATCATTTGCCATCATTCTTCCGGCTAGCACAAAAATGAGAGCTTTTGACATCGATCTAACACATAATATTAGGGTAATCTTTTATTAGATGTAGTTGGAAAATTTGTGTAAGACATGTATACAACGAGAATTCTCACAGACGACAAATGAACTAGTATCTATTGTCTGCTTGTGAAGGCTAATTAATACATTATGTGAACAGCCTGTCAAAGCAGACAAGAGATATCTAAAATAAGTACTTTATATTTCATTTTAATTAGATAAATATTTTGACCATTTCACTCATATTTTCTATTACTGTTAAAATTCTCAAAAGAGGATTAATATTTTTATTTTATATTTTTTTAATTTTTTAATGTACTGATTATATATTGCTTTCATTTTTGTAAACTTTTAAGTTAATTTTTTTTAATGGAATCTATTATTAGTTCTTGTGAATATTCATTCTATTCTATTTTTTCATTAAATCAATCAATTATTATAGAGAATGAGTTTTGTTAAAATAAATTTATAACTTACAATTAATTTTTTTAAATGTTATTTTAATTTTTTATAGATTATAAAAAATTAAAAATTAATTTTTTTCCCCCAAAAAATCACAAATTGAAAAATTTAATTGAAATATGAGAAATCTCTACCCTAAGATCATATAACCCTAACCCTAAAGGCGCGTGAATTCATTAAAGGCATGTGGTTATAAGTCGTATAAAGGTAAGAGCTGAAATCTGAGAACACAATAATCTCATCTGATGGACATGTGCACTATAGTGTCCACCCCTTTACTATCATTTATGTTTATGATGTCAACCCATTTAGACCACATTTTATGAATATTAGATCTTCAGTTAAACATTTAATGATTTAGTTCTATTATACTTTAAATCATTTGATTTATATCATGTTAGTTTTATGATGATGGTTATTTAAATATGATGATGTGACTTATGTTATGGTTTTTACTAATACTGTACTTGCATGTGTATGGTTGACATGTATGTTTTATATTTTTGTTTGATGTGTCTGATGTGGTTGAGGGACAAAGTCATAGTTACTTGCTTGTGAGATCCACACGATCAACCGAACCCTACCATTGTCTATTAAATATGTGTGTGTGTGTGTGTACATGCTTATCTTTTATGCAGGATTTTAGGTACCGGTTATCGACTTTCCTAAATTATTTGGTCGAGTGTGTCCTATCACAATATCTCAATGGTAAGAGTGGGGAGATAGTATCCAGGTCTAAATCTCAACCTAAGTCAATTATTGTCCTCAAATAGTGGACAAGTATCATATATGCTACCCTTCGAATTTGTCAAGGTGACATCATTCATGAACCCTTTTCTTTGAGCTTGATTATTACTTTATGGGTGTGGTCAGTTTTCCCTTTGTGTTTGTTTGTCGGTGTCTTGATGTGAATTTTGTGTTATTAATGCGTTAAAGATTTAATTAAGATTAATTATAAAATTAAAATAATTATATCTTATCAATATGGAAATATTAAATGTATGGATATTTAAGTAATGGAAATTAATTAAATATCATTGATTATTTAAAAGAATTAATTAAAATTTGAAAATAAAGGATTAATTAAATAATAAATCAAAATTTAAATTAAATGTTTGAATAATACTATTTATCAAGTTTCTTATTAAGTGGTGCTAAAGATATTAATTATAATTTTTAATATAATCATGCAATTATATGCACACCAGTTAAAAGGAATTGATTTTTTAGTTCTAAATTAGAAGATTGAGTTAAATGAATTAATTGAGGGATTAGTTATAATTCATTTTAATAAATTAATGAATTGATATTTAATTATCAATTTGCATATTATTAATATGCTAAAAACATTGGGAACATCCCCAAAACATAACGGTAAGTTGAGTCTCTCATTTGGGAGGTCTTGGGTTCAAGTCTTCTTGAGCCCCATGTTGATCTTGGCTTTGGCCTATTACTCATTAAAAAAATGCTAAAAACATTAATTGTTAATAAAATATTATTATGTGCAATTAAATTTGCATGTATTCAATTAATAAAATTAAAATATAAATTTTAAATTTTAAAAGTTGAGTGATTTGAATGAATTGGGATTACTAATTAAATAAAGAATTGATGAAAATGAGGTAGGAGTTGAGTTCTGATTTCTGTGATTTTGAGTTAACTATTTGTTGGGTCCGTTTAGAGTCACCATATTAAAGTGTCTTCGACCCTTTCTTGTTCATTTCATTTAAAGATTGGTCCGGTGTCATCCACTTGTTGGTCTATCTCCTGCAATTCTCCTAGTTCCATAAACCATCTAATCACCAAGCTAAAAGCCTCCGAGATTATTTTTGTCATAGTCGGCTTTCTTTGTTAAAGCTTTTCCTTAGACCTATGCTACTTATGAACCACTTTGAACCTCTTTGAACTCCGATTCAAAGTAGTTCAAAGCAGTTCAATCAAAGATTATTTTTCTAACAATTGGTTTATATAGGTGGGCCCCGGTCTACATCACCTTTTTGTAGTGAACCACTTTGAACCTGTTTGAACCAGGGTTTGAAGTAGTTTAAAGGAGTTCAAGGGTAGATAGTGGGCAAATCAAGGAGTCATGTGATAGTTAAAAGGATAGATGATGTAAGCTGGCGGTGAAGCAATTGTTAAGTAATAAATACGATCAGTCTTGAAAGGACAAGAGTTGCGGGGCAAATCCAAAATGAAGCTATGAGTCTTGATTAATGAGATCCTTAACAAGAGCGAGAGATATTGTTTAAAGGAAAGTTAATGATTTTCATAAGGAGTGCGATTTTCAAGGATGCCCTATTGTTAAGTCATCATTACCCACTCCATCTCAATTAATGCTTCTAATTAATGCCCATCAAGTTGATCTTCTGTGGCATGATTTCTCAAAAAAATATAAGTATTTATGTACACTCTTTCTTTCTTGTTGTTATCCTACAGAGTCTCGGCTATGGAAGAGGAAATTGTTTTCTTTGAGTCTATAGAAAACATGTAGCCCTCAAAAGCTTTCTTTTATTTCCTTTTCCTATTTGATGATTTTTGTTGAAGAAGGGGGCTTTCTTTGGTTAGTTTTCCAGTAGAAAAAATGAGGTCTAGCATGCATTTCTTTGGGAATTTCAAGAACATGGAGTGTTGTGCCCTGGTTATCACGTACACAAATCTTTTAGGGGTTGAGGTAGAAGAAATGGTAGTTCACCTCACAAAACATTTTGCAGAGGAGTATAGTCTTGAGATTCTGTCAAATGGATTGCTTGAAGTTACGGCTTTCCCCCCGTCAATCGTAAGCCCAGAGCTAATTCAAAAATGTATCAATAGATATGATATCAAGTCTAAATGCATACTAAATGCTGAGGGTCAAACTTTGTTAACTATGAATAAGGAAACCATTATGTCCATCTTTAAAATCCTAGAAGAATCCTTTGCCAGCTTTACCCTAACCCAGTCAGTGGCTCAGTTCCAGGAAAATATAGATAAAAATCATAGTCACATGGCCTTGAAATGGACCCAAACTAATTAAAAAGGAGGGTCCTAGATACCAAAAGTTTTGACCAAAGACCATATGAAGTTGCCTATTCATGTTGTGATGGTTTTACTTCATCGAGTGAAGGGTTCTGAGCAGGTTCTCCTTTTTGAAGAATGGATGTATCATTTCATAGAGATAATTTTCAAAGAGAGGCAACATCTTGATTGGGAAGAGATTATTGCCAGTTCTTTAAGAGATCAACTCAAGTAGGCTCAAGCAATCAAGAAAGAGTTTTTCATGTCTTCTTATCTGATATACTAGCTTGCATGCATAGAAGATCTGGGGGCCATTCCGCATACCACATGGAGTGAGGATCTAAATGTTTATGAATATTGTGCTTTGTTGAGAAAAGATAGGGTCCTGGGGGATTACAGATGAGTCCATGATGTCTTCTTTGGAAGACTGTGTCAACAATTGGTGGGAGATTCAAATCAAAGAATATCATTAAAATCCCAGAAGTTGGTTCAAACTTATGGGAGTTTTTATGTTCAATTTCCCTATTTCACTTATATTTGGATTGTAGGGTTCGATGAGGATCCTCTTAGGATTCCTAGATTTGCCTTTGATTATTTTATATTGGCCGAAGTCTGTAGGCAGCTGTTTACGATCATTAAGAACAGTCTTCCAGAAGAGAAATGGGCCTCAATGTTTCCAATTAGGTTGGGAAACCTGGCTTGTAATAATATGATGGATGCCTCTGTGATAGGTAGCAATTTGCTAATCTTTCACATGCAGTTCTATGAATCAAGGAGAGGCTTTGATAATAAGGGCTTTGCCAGACAGGTTTTGAGTCTGGGTACTCACCCATCACCAACTTCACACATGGAAGATTTATGGGAAGACCTCAGTGATGAGAAGGCAGTAAGAAAAAGGGACTATTCTAGACTCCTAATTCCACAGATTGAATTGCTGCAATTAAAATTTGATACAAATGGGGTAGATGAGGATAGTTCTAAAATTACAAGTTCAGAGGGTGATATTCCAGAAACAGAGATTTCCCTGGTCATAGACTGGACACAAAAGGAAGAAGATGATATAAAGCTAAGGGCTAGAACTATTCTTGGGATTACGAAGGCTTGGTTGATAAAGAAAAAATAGAAAGGAACAAAGAACCCCCCTCCTAAAAAGAGAAGAAATGCAGACTCTATTTCAATGAATATGAATCACACCTTGCCTAATGTGTCTCCTTTGGTTCCTAATGCAGGTAAGATTTCATCTCATAGGAAAAAGGTAGCACCCAGTGGATATCCTACTACAATAAGGATGAGAGCCAGAACAAGATCAGAAAGTCACTCCCAAATGGCATCCCCGGCATCCAATTACATTTATATTGAAATCAATGATAAAGAAATTTCTTTTTCACTAGAGCAACAAGACAAAGGTCAATAGATACCTACCAATAATCTAGAGAATCTTCAAGCTGAAAACACACCTCCTAGAACACTAGACAGTTGGATGATTAATAGTTCAATTTCTCCCTGGCTAACTGATTCAACAAATAAGAGGAAGATTTTCAAGCCGGTTTCACTACCAGTAAAGGAAATTATCACAAAGTATGCCATTCGAACTCCTAAAGCCAAAAAGATGAAAAGTAATGCAAGACTTTCTACTGATCCCTCTACAGGAAAGGTAACAATAGAGATAGAAACCTTTAAACCTAAAGAAGGAACCTAGGAACCCGAAGCGAAATACTTCAAGGTTACAAAAATGGAATTTGGTGTTTTGACTAGGGATTCAAAGGCTCATATTTTCAAGTTATTGGTTGATCATATGTTGAGCCAGTCGTAGAAGGATGGAAGGGAGAAATGTGAATTGAAGCAACTTGTCATAACTATGGCTAAGTTCATTTCCTCTCTTATTGATGTTGGAGCATTGCCAGTTGCCCAGTCCCCACAAAGTTTTGATTCGAACTCAACTGAAAGCAAGAAGCTAGTGAAGTAGATGCAACAAGGTAAAGTCCTAATAGAAGTAATGAAAGCATGGATGGATGGCATCACTTATGAAGGATGCTCCTTCATACGAGAGTTTGTATCTACTTGTATGGATGGTGAAGCTTTTATTGGTGAAATAAAAACTTTGGTTCCTACCTAGGAATTGGAAGAAAAAAAATGTGCGGTGGTCTGTGCTCATATATAAGAGATAAAAACTTTTGGGGTAACCAAATTCCTGGTAGAGAATCCTATGAAGCTTGTTGACCCTTGTATGTTGTTTATTTTGAAAAAAAATCTCGGCTAGAAAGGTTCATTATTCAAAGCCGCAATTTTACAGGTTCAGACAATTGGAGAAGAGGTAAAGGACATGAATGCTAATGCCCTGAAAGACATCAAGATAGTAAGCTCATCAGGCATCTTGCAAATTGATGAGGGTAATCGAGATGCTAATGCTATAATTAAAGTCTTCATTGATACCATGAGAGATTTGAAGGAAAGTGAAGAACCAATAGTTCATAATTTAACCAAGATCACCAATGTGGAATCCACACTACTGTTGAACAGAGGACAACTACCTAAACAGTTACAAAGAATTCGGGAATTGAAATGGGAAAAGAATGCAGTTCGGGAAAAGTTAATGGGATTAAAGAACTTGCAGTTACAACCAGTGTAGAAGTTAGTTAATACTTTCAGAACTTGGAAGTTGGTTAGGACTACCACGTCAGAGGATCAATGAGCAAAGATGGCATATTTCTAGGTGATTTTATAGCTTTTACTATTTTAAGAACATGCATTTTAAAACTTTTGTCTAATGTGTATTTTGTTTTTAATTATTTTTTGCTATGTGTCTGAGAAGCCGAGTTTTTCTGGAGGCTCTCTCAGATCTCAAAATATAAATGTTGGAGCATTAAACTTTAAGAGGGTTAGAAATTTATGATAGGAGTAGTTTTTAGATACTTTTATTTTTTTTTGATTGAAGTAGTAAAGATTTATCAAGAAAAATAGTAATTGTCTATTTTTTTGGATTTTGAGTCTGATCGGATTTAGCATGAATATATAAATGCAAAGTTAGGTTTAAATCTTTGAATTAAAACCTATGGTATATTGATTACTTTGAGAGTTATTATACCTTATGCTTCACATGGAATTTTTATGCACTGCTATTATTCATCTTTTCAGATAATTCTTTTCCGTAGTTTGTTACTGTAATCATGTTTCTTTTCTTAAGAAGGTTAGAGGAACTTTTCTTCCTAATAGTTACTTTTCTGCATCATCATATTTTCTGAAACACCTTGATACCAGTGAGTATTCGAGAGATCCTTCAACACTTTTAGGTTAAAGATGTATGTATTTACTTTTATGTTTAAAAATTCATTTAATATCTTGCAGTATGCACAAAGTTATTGCATTGAAGACATGTGACCTTGGCTGTTAAGTCTTCTCTGACATAATCTTGTTTATACCTTGACTTTCTAATTTTCTACAATCTACTTTCTTGTGTCCATACTCATAACAGTTATAACAGTAGCTGGTAAAGGGTTTAGAGGTCCCTTTACTTCTATAATCTCTTTTCATGTGTCCAACTTTGTTGCATCCAAAGCATCTACCTTTGAAATGTCTGATATATTCTTTAGGTTCTTCATGAGTAGATCTTTCTTCATTCTTCACTTCATTTGTTGATCTTAAAACATTCTTCTTCATTGAATCCAACTCTAGTCATATCTCCTTTATGTTTCTATCTCGCTCTTTGCACATCAACTTTATCACCACTCATGTGAAACTTCTCAATATGTAATTTAGATTGAGTGAGTTCTCCTTTTATGATCTGATTGTACTTCTCCAATTCTTGACATTTATCCTTGTAGTGATCAAGCTCAATCTTCATTTGTCCTATCTACTCATTTTCTTCTTTTAGTGACTCTTCAACTTTGTTCCTTGCATACTTTTCATGTTGAATCTCTTTAATCATCACAAGATTGATTTTTTCTTTTTCCCACTCCAGCTTCTTTACTTGATCAGATGTATCATTGTCTGAATCTTCATTGATCTTGTCCATAAGGTATTTTTCTGACTTCTTAAAGTTTCAAGTAATTCCTTTAGTTCCCTGATGAAACCTTCTGCTCTTCTCAATTTGAATTTCAACACACCATTCTTAGCCTTCTCTTTTCCCAGATCTTCAAGTGCTTCTTCAAAGTTATCTTGCAAAATTTTTGAATCCATTCTGATCTCCCTTAAGCTGTTAGGCTTTCTCTCCAATGGCCAATAGCTATGATACCAATTGGTAGGATTAGGTAATACTGAGAGGGGGGGGGGGGTGAATCAATATTACTGCACTTTAATTTAAACTTTAACCAATTATAAATAAACCATAACAATGCTGAAATGAAAAGAACATATAAGCACACCACATAACTCATGACACCATGATTTATTCTTGAGGAAACCCTGGCCAAGGAAAAACCCCGGTGGGGATGGTACCCACAACTATGCACTAAAATATTATATCCCTGTTAGGAGATCTAGCCATGTTAAGAGATGATTGTTACATAGTACATTTCCTTGTTAGAGGAATACAAAACCCCTTTTAGGGCATACAAACCCCTGGTTAAAGGTGGCGAGCATACAAATCTTACAATCAAAACTGTCTCAAAAGAGTTCTCCAAAAATAAACAATAAAAGCACTTCCTTTGCTTAGATAGTTCCAGTTGTAGCTCTGTCAAACACTAATCTTGCATTTTCTCTTTGCTCTTAGATTCACATCATCACATCATGATTACAAATCATACTTATCGCTTTCACAAAAAACTCTATACTTATACAAAATCTACCATCCAGTTGACTTCACAAATACCATACAGAATATAATAATAAATTATATGTAAATGATAAACATAGATTCAATGATCTTATATTACCAAAGTGTCAGCAATATACTTTATCCATCTGACTTAGAACATTACCATATCCACTATTCTTCTCTCAATTATCGCAACTATTCATGTGCACTATTACACTGATACTCTATCTTTGCATACCTTTAGATCACTTGTGACCTTAACTGAAGGTCCTACATATCCCAAAATACCTTTTTCAAACTTTGCAAGCCATAATACATCATATATTGTCATCGCTAATCAAAACCATTCCATAGTACATTGTTGTCCTAATTTTGTACTTAGTCATTTTCATGACTGTGACTCTAGTACCAAAACTCTCTGCATGCGATCACTCCATCATAAGTGTTTCCATGAATGACAACCCTCAAGTGATCCCTAGTGCCCCAAAACATCACTTACAAACACTCCTATCATTCATGCCTAAACTCAAAAGATCATCAGTAGGTTAGCCCCTTTAAATCATAATCGAATTGAAAAACATAAATCATTTACATAACATGTACATCATTTCCAATTTCATTGATTACCTTAAATAATGACACTTCATAATACATTTCAAATCTTCATAACTTAACATCAATTTCCACACATCAACTTATTTCACAAAATCATGAAATGAAACATAATAATATCTATGTCTTAAACATTTATTTAATAGGACTTGGGTCTGTGAAATTCAACCAAGTTAACATAAGTCAAATATAGTCGCTAAAAAGTTCTAAAAATCAAGAGAACTAGATTGGGTTATGACAGGAAATGCCTAAAGATAGGAAGCAAACAATTGAAGGTAGACCATAGACGTATAAGGCCAAAAATAATCGATTGTGTGATAAGAGAGTGAGAAACTAAGCATATTGCGATCTATCAGATAGGATGCTATAAGAGGGATGAAATTTCATGAAATGTAATATTTTAGGATATGTATAAATAAATTCGTTAAAGAGGATTGAGAAATTTTTAAGCAATTGCAATTGGCAGGTCAAAAGCCCGATTCTAGCTCCTTTGCTAGCAACCTCCTAGTTGTGCTAAAATGAGAGCTTTGGAACAAGGTATGAACATCTGTCAAGGAATAATGAAGGTATATTTTTGTCAATAGTTTGTAATTCCCCCAAACTTGAATACAATAAGATTGCAACCTTAATGAAGACTCACCACCCCTCCCTAAAGGAGCTAATACAAAACTAACTTTCAAGTGCATTTATTTTTCCCAAGGTATGGAAACTTCCAAAATGATAGATCATTCAATGCATTTATTACATCTATTAATTAATTTAACAAAAATGTAATGTCACATAACAAAAAAATAGTCATAACAATTAAGCTATGTTTAATGTTTCTATATTTGAAAATGCTTGCATCTTATTAGGGCGTTAAGAATATTAATTACATTATTGCCATAATTACTCAAAATTCAGTAAGTAAATGTTATCTTATTTTATTATATTAGAGCTATATCTTCATATATTAGTATAATACTAATCCAATTACTCTTTTAATAAATTAATAATGGAGATATTAATCTATACAAAAACTAATTGCTAGAAGAATTTGTAGTAAATAATATCTAGATACAAATAAGAATCTTATAATATTGTAATCTCAAGAACATAATCAAATAATAATAATATTTTATTGGTAAGGGTACTAATAATATTATAGATCAATTTCAAAGCTAATACACTTTTATGACACATAACCGTCCAGGTACTCATACAAAAGAATACAAATAATAAACTTATAAACTATTGTAATAATACATATAGAATAATATTAATAATTTAGTAATCAATTACATTATATTACGGTAATAATGAGAAATAGCATAATGACATAACCAAAACATCATAGTGAATTTAACCCAAGAGCATCACAATTAGACCCTAAAAGCACACACACCAACACCAACAAGAAGGGTACTACATCCTCCTCCCCTTGGGTTTGAATTACTCCTAAAAGTCATGTATCACACAAATAATAATATTTAATATCCTATAATTAAATATCATATCAAGAAGAAAACATCTAACATAAGAGATCACAAGACTAACCAAGATTAGAAAACCACAAGATAAACATAAGTACAAATACTACCACCAATTCAACTAGAAATAAATGATCAAAGACAATTTGAAAACCAAAAGAATAAACAACATCCTCACATACCAATCAATGGGCATAAGGAACAAGGATGATCCAGTGATGTATTCTTGACAACTTGAATCAATGAAAAATGAAGGAAGGTGGTTGGCTAAGTCTAAAGGGTTTGGGGCCTTATGCTATCTCCATATCAATAACATCCCATCAAGTAAAGACACACTCAATCTTGCCAATTTAGGAGAGTTTATGCCTGGTATCTGTAAGCCTGCATCACAAAGATGAGATATACATATAGATATATCATGGAAGACAATGACAAATAATGAAGGGGATTGAGACGTCATGTGGATCTCCCATAAGAGTAACTACAACTTCATCCCTCTTCATACACACGTGCGCTAAATATAATCATCGTAAAGTAGTCACATACACATAGCTATGAATAAAATATTAGTAGGGTTAGTACCACTAAAAATCATAAACATATAAATAATCATTGACATATTAACATAATGAAGCATAAATATTGATCTCATAATATCAACATGTTAATATAATATCGAATGTCAACAAATATCATATGTAATGGTTATACAAAAAAATTGTACATCACATCAAAATTAGTAGAATTAATAATAATCCTTCTTAAAATACATATATTAAACCCAAATAATCTTCACAAAAAGGTCAAGCAAGCACATCTATATGTATCTATTTTATATCACTTGCAAGTTTTAACTTTATCCTACAATAGTGCATATATAAACTTTCTTTCTAAGAAAACAAAGATTAACATTTCAATAGATTCTTCAGATAGGTAACCTGTCAATATATTAAAAGTAATCATGATCATCTTTTTCTTCCTCTTCTTCATTTTCCTTTTCCTCTTCTTCATCCTCTTCCTCCTCCTTCTCCTCCTCTTCTTCATCTCATTCTTCCTCTTCCTCTTCCTCTTCTTCCACCATAGACGCATGATGCATTTCAACATTATTTTTTATGTCTTCTTGCATTGCCTCATTAACAATCTTATTTTCTGATATCAAACTATTTATGAGTGACAATTTTTTTTTTTGAAGACATTAGAGCCCATTTGACAAGGAGAAAAAAATAGAGCTTTATTATCATCATTTTGTTCTATATCTTGCAAATTTTGAAATAAAGATGGATGTACCTCATGGGGTTGAAATTGCATGACATTTTAGAAACTCTTTAGAAAATCCACATCGATTAAATTACCCATAACCATATTATAAGAAGAATTGTCTTCATCGTCATCATTGTCATCATCATCAATTAGAGAAGTGGCACATAGTCTTTGTTGAAGCCAGACTATGATTGAAGATTCTGAAAATACAGTCGCTCCTTAGTAGAGTTGCCAAAATCTATTAGTTAACATACTAATCTTTCACTAAAATGACTCAAGCCTCAAAAAACATCTCTATGTAGCAACATTTGAACAAACTAATGATTGGTTTGATCCTTGAATTGAAAGGTACAACTCCCTTAGATAGATATGTAATGAATATATATTTTATTTATTTTCTAAATAAAAAGAGATATGCTCTTAACTAAAGAGCAAAGAGACATCTAATAAACATCTATCACCATGAGATACTAAAGAATAAAATACAAATTCAATTGCTTAAATATAAAACTAACTTCTATACACTTATCTCAACAACTGTGAAAATCAGATATAGTGCATAACCATAAGAAATAAAGATTTGCCAAGAACATAAACAAAGAGAAGAACAGAACAAATAGTGTCAGATAGAATATCTCATAATTATCGATTCTCAAAAATACAATTTGATATCTGCAATTAATTCATTCTATTCATCTATTCAACAAGAAACAATTCAAATTTTAATGAAGGTTCAACTCAAAATTTGAGTCTCACACAATTGTGATAACAAAAGGGAGAATTTTATGAAAAACTGTCCATCCCTCCAATTTCTTTCGATTACGTATTTGAAACCACTTTAGACGGAGACTTTTCAGTTTCATTTCGGTAACTGTTTCTTGAAAACTGAAAAATCGCCCCAGGAGAGGTTTCTTGACTATGAAATCATCTTCCTCCTTTCACCTTGCGCCCTTTTAATGTTTTATTCCTTATGAATGAATTAATTCATTTTGACGAAAACGTTATGAAAATATTTGATACATTTCGCTATATAGTGGCAGGTGGAGGCTCCGTCTATTTTCAGTATTTGAAATTGTATCCCTTGTAGCATTCTGTCAAATAGCTTGAATTCTTCATGTGTAACCCTAATGGAACGGCTTTTTGAAAGCAACATCTATCTTTGTTTTGAATCACTGCTTTCCTTCATGTGTAACCCTAATGATGGCGCCAACAAATAAGTCTTATTAGGAATTCCCCTGTATATACCAAAAACTTGATTGCGTCTTCTTAAGGGCGCAGGAATGCCCACTCTCAGATTTCGCATCTAATCGGTGACCATAGCTTTGTAATAGTGTCATCGATAAACATGGGGTAGAACAGGAAATTGAGAACTTTTCGTTAGGTCCGATAGTGAATCCTTAGTTCTGTCAACTGTCTTTAATTCAATCATTTTATGATCGATATTTGAGTCATCAGCGACCTAATTGACATCCTCTGCAGTTTGGTTGAGGGTTATGACCGATGGCTGTGATTATCACAAAGGACATTGTCTTTTTCACGGAGGCTTTATTGTGTAGATGGTGGCCGAATTTCATTCTTTTCGCTTCTTTGATCGGGTATGAGCATTGTTTTGTGAACTAGATCGGGTTTTGTATGGGTTCAGAACTCATTTCAGCAGCAACCTGAGACAAAGTTCATCAACTATGGCGTTGAAGACTCATCTGTTTGATAGTAGTGCATATAATCGGTGTCTTTTTTTGATGCTCACAGTTATAGGGGTTGAATTGGTACTGGTCGTTGCTTCTTCTTTATCATCATAGACACTACCAACTCACTGTAAATAACAATGCCGTCCATTGAGACCCTTTCTAACAAGGCTTCCGTCGTGGGGCTTTGCATGATTCAACAATGTTTCTCAGAATCTGGATGCGCGCTGTCCAATTGTATGTATCGAGTTTCAGAATTACTGCGTCAGATTCTGGTTCACAATTTGGAACCAAGTCACTTTACCTTCGCAATGTTGAACTTGGATATAATTTAGATTGCGAAGGTAAAGTGACTTGGTTATGGAATTTGGAAAATCTTAAAGGGAGACTTGAATGAGTCCTTTTGAGCTAAAAATTAAAAAGACCTCGACAAATTTTCAATAGGGGAGGCCACCTCTTTCCTTTTTAATATTATCAGATCCAAGATTACTAAGAGGGTGAATCAGTAATCTAACAAATTAAACTTTTCATAAATCATTTAACAACTTGCATCAATTAACATCTATTGTATGAATAAACAAACCAATGAAGATAAACAACCAGAACCATGCAACACATTAACACCAATATTTTTCTTGTGGAAACCCAATTGGAAAAAACCACTTGTGGGGATGACACTCACAAATAATTATGCACTCAAAGCTTAGCCTTGTTAGGAGCTTACAAATGTCCAGTTAAGAGCAAGACCTTGTTAGGAGCCACCCGGTTAATATTTACCTCTAGCCTTGTTAGGAGCTTTACCCTTGTTAAGGGATTTCAAACCCTAATTAAAGAGTCATCAGGTTAAAAGATTTACAATCAAACTTGTTAGGGTCTACTCGGTTAAGAAATTTATCTTGATGAAATTGTTAAAAATCAACAAATGAAATAGATCTGAGAAAGTAGCACTCCTCATCTACTAGTACAGATCCAGTTCAAGCTCAATCTCTACTTCATATGCAGAACATCCAAACCCTACAATCACACAACTACATTCGCATTTTTTCTCTTCCACACACACTTCTCATAATAGATCAAAATGATATATAAAATATTTTACAACTTAAGGTGGCAAAACAACTATAATTACATTTGAATTTCATCTCAGATCTGCCAAAACATGTTACCAAAACCAAATCCATCAATAACAAGATTTGCTCGATTTCCAATTCAAATCACACATTGATTTGACAAAGAAAAATCATTTGTCACATCACACTTTCCAATATTCTTGTACAACTTCAAGAAATTTGATCATAACGATCATGAAAGTGCCAACTCATCACTCCACATCCATGTGCCACATCAGTATGGTCCCTGAAACACATAACTACTTATCACAACACAATACAACATTACCGATTGAGGATCTCACTGATTGTTCTAAGAACTTCATTTTCTTTTCACTGAGTGATCTTTTGTCCATTGAAAATTTATCTTCTGGTCACCAATCATGATGCGGTTGCAACAAAAACTCCATAATGTATAGTCAAGATAACATATCCTGAATTGCAACACCTGAATCCAAACCTGTTTGACACAATCATCAAATCATTCCTCCTTGGCTACATATTGTTCTTCCTATTGACTTGGCAACCTTCAATCGATCATAAGTCACCTAATACATATGATAAACGTGTGTGATCATAGATACAATACCTAGAGACATCACTTAGTCTTCCATTACGATCGCAACTCTGACTCTTAACATAGCTCTAGATCCAACCTTTTGAACATACATTAGCATAACAAGCACACTGTCGACCAACAAACACTAGGTTTACACCAATGACAACATCATAATTGATTAACCTAACATCATATCTATATCAAACACATGCCATAACATACTTAGCTTATCTCTACATCATTTATGCCAACATCTTTTTCCTCTTCTTCTTCTTCCTCCTCCTCATCCTCCTCATCCTCCTCCTCCTCCTCCTCCTTCTTCTTCTTCTTCTTCCTCCTCTTACTTTTCTTCTTCTTATTCTTCTTCCTCCTCATAATCCTCTTCCTCTTCCTCTTCCTCTTCTTGTTCTTGTTCTTGTTCTTGTTCTTGTTCTTCTTGTTCTTCTTGTTCTTCTCTACTTTTTCCTCTTCTTCCTACTCTCCTCCTCCTCCTCCTCCTTCTTCCTCTTCATCTTACCTATTTGACAACATGGCATTATTAGAAATTGGTCTAAACACTGAAAACATGTAAATATCTAGGCAATCATGCTCAAGTTCTATTGAATTTGAGAACCAATGAGACATTATCAAGTCATTTTTCATGGTGAAAATGATTTGGTCACGGACAATGCAAAAAAATATATAGAGCTCTTCATAACCCATTGGGGTTATGAAGAACTTTTAAATGTTTTTTGATAGAGAAAATTAGGCATGGTTTTCCCGAACTAAGTGATTTCAAATCTTAAATAACACACATGATTTTTGTGAAAATTTGTATTTTTTTCATCATGTGACCACTTCTTTTACCAGAAAATTGATGTACTTACCCTCCTCTTCCTCATTGTCCTCCTTCTCTTCCTCCTCTTCTTTCTCTTATTATATCTTCTTCCTCTTCATCATTTTCTTCTTCTTCATCCTCTTCTTCTTTTTCTTCCTCTTATTCCTCTTATTCCTCGTCCTCGTCCTTGTTGTCGACCTCCTCATCCTCCTTATCCTCATCCTTGTCATCCTTGTCCTCCTCCTCTTGCATTTTAACATGCTCAATATACTCTACCCTGTAATTCAACTCTACTTTTCGATAAGTCCTTTCAAAATTCCAAATTGTCAATAAGTTGGGCATACACACACCCCAATCTTAAAGTCTTGTGAACTCATTAGTCTATAGGTGGACAACAGAACAAATAATTTGCACCTTCCTCACAAGCAACTACATGTTATGTGTTAAATATTCAACATCCAAGGAAGAATCTAAGCTTCACTTTAAATAGCTCATTGAATGAAATGGTAGACATTATTGAATGCAAATTTGGATTTTATGACAACATTTTTATTATTTCACGTACTTTGACCATATACTACACTTGTCGCTAAACAACCAACTAAAATGCTTATTTTATAAAGGGAACAATGTAAAAAAATTATGTCCCCTTTGTAAGAAATATGTTTTAGTTTTCTATTTAGACATTTCCTAAGAATATTATCTAGAATCAATTTTCCTTTTTAAGAGTAATTATATAATATTATAATAAAAATTTAATCTTTATAATTTATTAGCATGTGATTTAATTTGGCACATGTTGAAATGTAAAAGCGACTCTTGAATGTTGTGAGGAGTAAGCATTGTTGAAAATAAATCATTGTTACATGTTTATTTCCATCCCTCTACTTTGTTATCTTCCTCTTCTTTCTTCAAATTCAAGCACACAAATTTACTTTAAGTATATATATATATATATATATATATATATATATATATATATATATATATATATATATATATATATATATATATATATATATATATATATATATATATATATATATATATATATATATATATATATATATATTACAAGATGAGTCAAAATTACAACCAATGTATTGGAGACTTTTAAATCTATTCAAATCTACAATTAGAACCATTTAATGACATAAACAACAAGTATAAATTTTATTTAGATTGTAATTATTGAAAACAATTCCTTAATTTTAGATTTATTATATTTAATTTAATATTTATTTAATTTATAATAGTAATATAGATACATTAAATAAATCGATTAGAATTTACATGGTGTCAAAATTTAAGACATCTACACTAATAGAATAAATTATTTTAGTCTTACAAAAATGTTCCATAAAATATATTCAATTGTTTGCATTTTTGCCTTTTATTTTAGTGTTATTTTATCATAAATAAACTGCTTTATACCCTTTATTAGAAGGCACACATTGTTATCATTAATTGGTGCCAACGTAGAAACCTAACCCCTTATATTATGTGATAAAGTTAAATATAGTCACTACTACATTTGGGGCCAAATTTCGACAGAAGTTTCCGACGGGTAACTTTTTCTTACGAATTTGGTTTTTTTTTTGGTAATAGGCCCCGATGATGTCGGTATTCTGATGGGTGTTTAATTGACCATTGAAATTCTAACAGATTCGGGGTATACATTAAATTTTTTTTTGAAATAGCCTCATCATTTTTATTTCGATTGGAGAGCGGGAGAAAAGGAGCGACAGCTGAGCATGGAAGAAGGTATGTGATTTCTTCATCTTTCGAGCCTCTCACATCATATTTGAATGCATTTCATTTTATTGTTGAGGGAGTTGCTCTTTGAAATGACCGGATTCTACTAGTGTCATGCCCTAGCCAGTGCTTTATCTCTATTATTTGATGTTATTGGTGCTTCTGCTCAAGGATATTGATTCACTATATTCAAATGTTTGGATTCATGTTTGTTGATATTACTGGCATATGTGTTTAGTGGTGCCATTGTATATTGTTGTGACTGAAATGACCACATTTTATTGGTGTCATGCCCTAGCCCATGCTTTAACTCCATTATTTGATGTTATTGGTGCTTGTGCTCAAGGATATCCATTTTTTTGAAATGTTGACTCTGGTTATCAAATGGACAGCCCGTGAGCTTCTAGCTAGGTGCCATTTGTATTGATAGCTTAGGGCATCAAATGTATTGTATCATTGATAGTTGAGACTTTGTTAAAAGGAAATAGGACAAAGAACGGTTTTTATTTAGTTTCTCTATTTTGATCCCTAAGTGGCTTACAACCCTAGAGAAGTATATGCAGATTTACGGATCTAGTTGCAGGATACATAGCAACCGATAATTCACAAGAAATCCATGCATCCAATTTGAATAGCAATTAATAAAAAGAACTAGGGTCCTCCAATGGCCCAATCATCCGGACCTTGACTGTCCCCTCAACCAGTGACCCTTCAAAACTGGGTTATCATGCAATCAGTGAGTGATCCTTCATTCTCCTGGTCTGCCCTGCATCCAAACATATTGGAAATACACAATACAATGATAACAAGTCTTTCACAATCCCCCTTCCCCCAAGGAACACTATTAACCATCCCTTCCACATAGCATTTCATTATTTTATGAGTAGATTGTGCAAGAATAATTAACATTAAACATGGAGCAAACTCCTCAACACATCTTGAAAACCATTGAATTCAATAATAAATGAAACCTAACACTATCACTATTCCTCTCAACTTCCCCAACCACTCCTAATCGGTTAGAGGGATATTTCTAGAATCTCCACTATTCCTATCCTTACCAACAATTCTTAAACATACTTTATCTGATATGATAATAACATGGTAAACTAAACCAATGGCATGTTCTTCGTGTGGTACAAGGAAGATTTGGCTATCAAATCTTTCTTCGTGCAAGCTAAGCATGAGAGAAGGTATGTGATTTCTTCATCTTTGATTGGTATCTTTGACGGGAAATGTCTTTCGAGCCTCTGGCATCATATTTGACTATAAATTTCAAATGCATTGCATTTTATTTGATCATGAATGCTCACTGAAATGACTGCATTCTATTGGTGTCATGCCTTAGCTCGTGCTTTATCTCCATTATTTGATATTAATGGTGCTTGCGCTCAAGGATATCGATTCACTGTTTTCAAATGTTTGGATTCACGTTTGTTGATATTACAATTCATCATATCAGATAAAGTATGTTTAAGAAGTTTTAGTGTCTAAACACTCAACTAATCCCTCTAACCGATTAGGAGTGGTTGGGGAAGTTGAGAGGAAAGTTTTCAAACATTCATATTCACTTATTGAATGCTTTGGAGACTACTGGTTTGACTGTCCACGCATTAATGTTTAGAAGAGATCAATGAAGTATTTAAAGACATTCTTACATGTTTGGAGAGGTTTAAGAGGCACTTATCATGATTGTACCCTCACAAACAGTGACATTGACTGGTTTTACTAAGTTTCCTTTCTCTATTTTGAGGTTTCCTTTCTCTACTGCAGGGGTACAGTCAGAGGGTTCATTAACAAAATGATCCTTTGAATGGTTACTATGAATATGAATGATTTGATATAGCATATTTCTCATTTTACTTGAAGTTTGGAATAGCTTGTGCAAGGGTGAAAGTAGTTTTGATCATTTTGGTCGTGATTGTTCCTCTACACAGTAAAAAAATGTAACTGTCTAATGATTATATGTAATGTTGAATGGATTAAATGCTTTATTCTTGGTAGAAGTGAATGGAAGGAATAGTGTTGGTGTTAGGTTTCATTTATTGTTGAATTCAATGGTTTCCAAGATGTGTTGAGGAGTTTGCTCCTTGTTTAATGTTAACTATTCCTGCACAATCCACTCATACAATAGTGGAATGCTATGTGATTGACAATTTCATACAACTGGTCCTTTGGTGTGTATTAAATACAATCTAGTCACTTATTGAATGCTTTGGAGACTACTGGTTTGACTGTCCATGCATTACCAATGTCTGAGATTCATTAAAGGATACAAAACCCTTCATTTTGGGGTTATTGTGTGTGGATTCAAATATAGGTTTGATTTGGTTAATGTTTAGAAGAGATCAATAAAGTATTTAAAGACAATCTTACATGTTTGGAGAGGTTTGAGAGGCACTTATCATGACTGTACCCTCACAAACAGCGGCATAGACTGGTTTTACTAAGTTTCCTTTCTCTATTTTGAGGTTTCCTTTCTCTGCCATAGGGGTACAATCAGAGGGTTCATTGACAAAATGATCCTTTGAATGGTTACTATGAATATGAATGATTTGATATAGCATATTTCTCATTTTACTTGAAGTTTGGAATAGCTTGTGCTTGTGCTGGAATTCTTGGTAGAAGTGAATGGAAGGAATAGTGTTGGTGTTAGGTTTCATTTATTATTGAATTCAATGGTTTCCAAGATGTGTTGAGGAGTTTGCTCCTTGTTTAATGTTAACTGTTCCTTCACAATCCACTTATACAACAGTGAAATGCTATGTGATTGACACAAATTTGCTCACAACATTTGTGTATTAAAATTATTCACACCTTAATAATATTAGGTAATCAAATGCTTAAATCAATGTATTCAAGTTGTGGGAATTCACGGGGCTATTTTTTATCTAACACACATGCACCTGTAAGTTCATAGAAATAGTAGGCAAAGAAAGAATACTTTAAAAATTTTGAATCAATAGTAACTATATTATTTTAAGATTAAATATAAATCCACTAGTTAAGTCTTAAAATGTCAAAGACACTAGTTAAGTCTTATAATGTCAAGTAGGTAAAGCAATAATAAGAATATTGCATAAACATAGGTAACGATGTCCAAATAGTAATACATGTAACATACTTGTCATCATATCTTTGAAATGTGTCATTATTATCCAGGAGCATTCTGATACCGCCATTACTATCTTACATGTGTGGGACAGCTCATTACATTTGTGCCATTTGAGAAAGATTGGCCTACTCCAAAAGTGGTAGGAACACGTTGTCATTTTGTACCTTATGTGCTGAAGATGGTAGCCAAGCATTAATTATGGCCATGCCTATCACAATCAGGAGCAGATCAATTCCCAAGATAGGCATGGCCATAATTAGTGTCTGGTTGTCATCTTCGGCATGTAAGGTATAGAATGACAATGCCTTCTCACCACTTTTGGAGTAGGCCAGTCTTTCTCAAATGACACAAATGTAATGAGTTGTCCCGCACAAGTAAGATAGTAATGGTGGTATCAGAATGCTCCTGGCTAATAATGACATGTTTCAAAGATATGATGACAAGTACATTACATGTATTACTGTTTGGACATCATTACCTATGTTTATGCAATATTCTTATTATTGCTTTACCTACTTGACATTATAATACTTAACTAGTGTCTTTGACATTTTAAGACTTAACTAGTGGATTTATATTTAATCTTAAAATAATACAGTTACTATTGATTCAAACTTTTTAAATTATTCTTTCTTCGCCTACTATTTCAGTGAACTTACGGGTGCATGTGTGTTAGATACAGAATAGCCTCGTGAATTCCCACAACTTGAATACATATATTTAAGCATTTGATTACCTAATATTATTAAGTTGTGAATAGTTTTAATACACAAATGTTTATGGCTCAGGTGAGCCCCAATCTGCTATCAATCACATGATTTAACGTATAGTGTTTTCTATCATTTTCAAGCTTGACCGTGGCTTCATACCACGCACCATCCGTAGATTTGTACGTAACACTAATTTACAAACATAAATAATGCATTGAATGTAATCTACGAACATGCGTGGTATGAAGTCTTGCTAAAGTTTGAGCATCCTCCCTTTATTCTAGTGAGGGATTGGAATGAGTTCATTTTGGATGCAAAAGAGAAATTAAATTAGACTTACTATCCAAAATACATAAAAAACATGCACATAAAGATGACAACTGAGAAACATAAATGTAGATTTCATAATAGCTGAGAAACATAATTGTAGGCATCATAGTCACAATCTTTTGGAGATAATTGTGTTGTGTACCCAAGCGGTGGAGAGAAACTTTTGCACCCCTGATTCCAAGTTGAATACATCTGGTGGAGGACCTTGTATTCATGAGCAACAGATGTAGTCAACTTGGAATCAGAGGTGCAAGAGTTTCTCTCCACCATCTAGGTATACAAGTCAATTACATTGTCTCCAAAAAATTGTGACCACGATGCCTACAATTATGTTTCTTAGTTGTGTCCCAGGACCCCTTTATGACCCTTTACGACTGTTTACGATCCCTAAGAATACATATTAGAGGTCTTAAAATGTTGTAAAGGGTCATAAGAGGCTCCTAGGAGGGGCCAAATGAGCTTCCACCTTCATGTGGTTGGCCCTGTTAAGTAGATAATGTTTAACTATTCTCGAAACAAAGAGAAGCTCAATAATTTAAGGTCTCAGTCCATCGAGATGCTGAAAAAATGACAAGAATCAATAATGGAGAGTTTTTAGATTCTGAGAAGACGTATATGGAGTGGAGGCCAGATTGAGTACTAGTGCAGAGTGTTAATAATTAAAGCCTTTCAGCCAGTATTGTGTTAGATCTCTATAGTTTGTTCATTCCGGAGTAGAATCTGAAATATATCAACAAGAGATGATGATTTAGTAACCTATAGCTAGAAAACCTTCACAATTATCCCTTCTTTGGCCTCCACTTTTTCTTCTTTTAAAAAATGGTTATCTAGAAACTTTGGATAATGTTTCTCATCCATGCATGAAATGTGCTAGTGATCGTATAAAATTACATTGGGTCTCGAGTATTGATGAGATGTAAAAGAGTAAAATGTTTTTGTGAGACTGGGATCAATTTGTGTTGTGTACATAAATGCAAGGTGGTGATTAGTCTTGACGATCGACAGGTATAAGTCTTCCAGGCCTCACCCAATAGCTAGGACTAAAGATAACAGAACTCAAGAGACCATCATAGGTTGTCTCTTTCTTCGGTCTATATTATTGACAAAATGTTTTACCTTAGCTCATCAAATCTAGGGATTTGAAATAATTTAATAGAATATTTTCATGACATCGTATATTATTTAAGTTAACATTACACGAATTTATCTACTTCACGCACTTGTAGACTATTAGGACGATGATAAAGAAGCATTTGATGTTAAGTTCCAACATAAAGTGAGTAAATTTATTTTAAGTAAGAAAACAATGATAACATGAATGCATATGAAATTGAAATGCAGCTTGCCAATTCTTGCCGTACACAACTTGTGCATCTTGATGACAATGAGGACGTGTATCATAGTAATACAAGTAAACATCTTAAATTGATTGGTGTAGTAATACAAATTTAAGTGCAATTGGTGTTTGGATTAATGTAACAATTTGTATTGCAGCTATAGAGAGTGTAGAGGCCATTGTTAATGAGTAGGTTGAGGTTGGGGCCGAGGCCAGACAAACTGACCTCAATGTTGATGATGTGACTAGATTAGGTAAAGAGCTATATGATTATGAATGTTGTCAATGCCTTTATTACCAAGGAATCACCACCCGCCATTAATAAATATTAATGATCATTGTTTCCTAAGGGTAATCATTGTTTATGTATGTTGATCACCCAAGTCTTTGGCTGTGATTTGCATGTTGTGCGGTTTGTCAGAAGTGGGGGTATGACATGCTGGTTGGATTATAACATATTGACACTTACACCACGAAGAAGAAAAATGATTAAATAAAAAGAGAGGACCAACTGAACCATCTTGTGGTCAGTCTATATCACATTGAGAAACAACGTCAAGACTTGAGAATCAAAACGATTAAAATTTTCTTCAAGACCATGAATGATCAACAACATTCCATTAGAAAACAAAACACTAATCTATGTTATCATTAAGCCATAAAATATGTCTTTAAAGTTTAGAAGCATCACAAAAACTTTCAAGAAACATAGTACTATCCAAAATATGTCTTTAAAATTTATTTCTAATGATTATGATGATGTTGATGTCTATAATTTATTTCACTTACTGATGCTTGCCTAGATTGAATTTTGAATTTCTAGGTTGGAGAATGCTTTCAAAGTTTAGGGTCTGTTCCACATGATACTCTTAGTTACAGCTCAAATACAACTCAACATATTTTTGATGTTGGGAAACCCATTGCAAAAACTCATCCACAGGTGAAATTTAATGCTATGAATCTTGGCATTGTTAATGTTATTACTTTTCCTCACGTTTCATATTGTGAAAATGTTTCTTGGCACTATCTTCTTTTTCAATTCCTATATTTGCAGCTTTTTAGATCATTAACTTAAGCATTACATGTCTTTGTTCAAAGTTTATTCTAACACTATTTTATATCTTATTCTTATTACAATGTTCTTTGTTGTGGGGCAGGAGGTCAATCTTCATTGTCTTCATTGTGGGGGACAGAGAAGATTTCTCTGACAAATAGTAGGTCTTTTTTAGTATCTTATAATAACATGCTAAATTGATAAAGGTGTTATGGGCATTTAATCTGCAATTACTAATAGATTAAGCATATTATTACTATGCTTAATGTTCCATTTAAATGCATTTAACACAAAAAACAAATTTACAAAACTGAACCAATGGCATGTTTACAACAAAGATGTGTTGAGGAGTTTGCTCCTTCTTTAATGTTAACTGTTCCTACACAATCCACTCACACAACAGTGAAATGCTATGTGGAAGGGATGGTTGATAGTGTCCCTTGAGGGAAGGGGGATTGTGAAAGACTTGTTATTGTAGACTAGGATTTGAGAGTGCACCTAAACCTGTTTTGAAGGCCAAAGACAAACAAACGTCATAGCATATTATCAAATCAAATGTAAAGGTAAACAAACTAAAATCAAAGCCACCTCAGTTTAAGCTTAAAACGGATGCGCCCATGCACCGTTTGATATGCTTAGATATAGAGGGATGTGGGTGTGCAAACTCAAGCACTTGGAGCATGCAAGATAAATGATTTGAGGATCAAGAAGACTTAAAATGACACAAAATAGGTATGAGGAACCTATTTTGCCTCAAAAGGCCTCAAGAACACACAAATATGCAAAGCTAAATAAATGAACTAAGATTGATTAAACAAGAAATGAATCTATGTTAATCCCATTAAGCTAGTTTAGATGTGATTTAAGCTTGAAAATGATCTAAAAAAGATGAGTTTATGCTTATGCTAGAATGAAAATGACATTATAACTTTGCTATTGAGTTTGAGAGTTGAGAGATGATTTGCCTTAGGAAGTGAGGGTATTTATAGGATTTCTAAAGGCTTGGGGTAGGAGGAATGAATGGCCAGGATTGAAATCCTTAAGAGAGGCCAAGATTCACTCAAAGAGAAGCACATGGATTGTGCTAGTTCTCAGCCAATCAGGAGGTGACACATGTCACAAGGTGAGTGGATGAAGGGAAGGGCAAAGAGGAGTCAACAAAGGGGGCTCCAAGCTCATAACTCTCCAAATAAATGCTTGTAAGAGCAATGAATGGGCTTTAAGAGGCTTTGAAGACTTTGGGGAAGCAATAAATGCTTTGTGGTTGAGATATTTGGAAGGGAAGACTTTGCTTTGGTTTAGGAAAGTTTTAAGCTTGGTTAAGATTGCACAAAGGTTTAAGGGTAGGATTAGGATTAGATTAGGACAAAGAAAAGGATTAGGATGGGTGAAGAGGGTGGATTTGAGAAGATTCTAGAAGAGTCTAGATTTCTCCTTAGTTTCATGGAATAAAAGGTTATTCATTCCAAAAGCTTAAGTTTTAGGAATATTTATTAAAATATTTTCAATAAATATGGAAATTAAATATTTAACCTTAATTAAATATTTAACCTTGGGATTAGGGTTAGGAAAGATGGGATTAGCCTTTTAATCGAAATTAAGAAGGGATTAGAAGATTTTGGAAGAGGTTAGTGGTCTTAAGGAAATTGGCCAAGTTTGGGATAAAAAATAAATTAATTTATTTTTTGAAGTTTTTGGTCAATTTATTAATTAAAATAATTAATAAATTAGGGATAATGTCCAAATGACATTTTTAGGCTAGATTCCTTAATTAAAGATTTTTAATTAAGAGAGAGGGATTTAATGCCATTAAAATGAATTAATTAATTAAATAATTAATTAATTAATAAATGATGATGTCATCAAGGATTTTCAGAAAACAAAAATAATTTATTTTCTGAAGGATTTTTCGGTGTCTACATTTTGCCCCTCTTTGATGCGATGCCGCAAGTGGCATGGCGTCAAAGACAAGAAAACAAGATGCCGAGGCTAGAATCAGAAGAAGAGGGTATGACGCCTGGGTGGACCAGAAGAAAGAGGAACATGCCCCAGGTGAGACAAAATCATGGAAGATGCACCCAGTGGGACAAGGAGAAAGAGGGATTACGCCCTGGGACAGAGTGTGCCCGGCGGGACGAGGAAGGAAGGGCCTAGGAAGAAAGGGGAGATAAATAACCTCACTTCTAAAAACAAATATGGATGATATGCAAGATGAGATGGAAATGCAAGATGCAAGATTAATCTATATGATAAATGCAAGGGACCAGATAGCTCCAAGTGCAAACGGGAGTGCACAGCCTAGATTTAATATAGCTATGTTAGAGACCTGCCAAGGATACTGGGATCATGAGGCCTGTCAACAACGTCGCAGAGGACTGACGAGGACTGACGCTAAATAAACACACAGGGTTGCCCCAACATCACACATGAAGTGCAGAGGCGACATGGCGAAACCGATGCTGAAGGAACCACAAACACACAACTGACTCACAGGCAGAAGCGAAAGATCAAAAGACCTTGCCCTAGATTATCCGCACACGCAGCACACCATGATATAATGAATCGTGGTGACCCTGGTGGGATAATGAGAAGCCAAAAATATTAACAAGATCCAAAGGAAAAAAATCCAAGATCAAAATGATAACTCCAAAAAGACATCCTTTGCCAAGGAGAGAGATTAGGTTTGATTGATGGTGGGAAGATTGGTCGGACAGGAGGAACGATATATCCTCAAGGACCAGGATGGAAGATTAGGTCAGACAGGAGGAACGATATATCCTCAAGGACCCATGGGTTGGTGAGAGAATAAGTGTTGTTGTTCGCTGGCAAAAGCTGAAGTTCAAGGAATAATCAGGATGAGCAAGGATAAGTCGACAATTGATGTTGCTGAAGCACAAGGCCCGAGTGGGACTAAGAGTTTTCTGATCAAATGCTGCTGCAGGACAGACAAGGACTAAGACAAAGGATGGGTCCTAAAGACACAAATGTACAAATGAGCTTAGGTGGAGACATGACTGACGCTATGGTACAAGACTCAAGAATAGGATATACAAAGAACCTGGGGATGAAGCTGACAACTTCAAAGATATGCAAGATGGTGCCCCAGTTGGGTTGGAAGGCCAAGACGGACTGGCGATGGATGATGTGTCCTAAAATGACACGGATTTGGGAAGAACATATCCCAATGATGATGATTGAATTGAGATCAAGGCCTGCTACAAGACGAAGGATATGATTTGATCAGTTGGCTTGATCTTGGGTGTTGGCTAGCTAGAAGATATGGATAGGTTGGGAAGATTGCTAGCAAGGTGTGGATAGGGATGAATGGCATTGGATTGCAATGAGATTGGCCTATAGCTAGATACCAATGACAAGAGAAGATACTAGGTGTTGGAAAGATGGAGGAAAATGCTGAGGATGGGGAGGATGGAACTGCTAGAAGATTTGGATGGAGGAAGATTCGGGGAGATTGGATGGTGGAACTGCTAGAGGATTTTGAAGATGGAAAAGCCATTTGGAGGATGAAATGCTAGTGGAAGATGGAAAGCTGGTGGAAGATTACCAAGTGTCAACAAAATGAGCTGTTGTTTTCCCAATGGAGGATCAGTGATAGGATTGCGTCAACTTAGGATAGACTGATGATCTTCGGTCAACTGGATTCTTGTCAATACAAGCCAATCTCTTGCTCGAGATGATAAGGCTATGCAAGGACAAGGTTTTGATTTCTTTAAGACAACACGTTGTGCCAAAAAGAGGATGATTTCTGATTTAGGATAAGGGATGGAAACAACTCAAAGGGCTGGAACACGATAATGCTTGTGGATTTGGAGCTCTGAATTTTGGTGCAAAAGATGGTGAATTTGCTTTCTGCTGTGGATGGTGGATGTTGGATTCTGATAAAGGATATGGGACGCTGAGTTGGTTTGCTGGTGGATCAAGATAGAGGATGCTGGAGGAACTGCTGATGGATTAAGATAGAGGAGTGCTAGAAGGATTGGATGGTGGTTGGTTTGGATTTGGATAGAGAAATTGCTGAGGATTTTGGGAGATGGAAGATTCGGATTTGGATAGCCTCCAAGGAATACGTCACCAAGGAAGAGGATGCCCCCTGTTTAAGATAGTTCATGTGTTTTAAAGGCATGGTGTATGCTTGGACGGAAGATATGCCAACAAGAGGATGAGGAAGGATGGAA
This sequence comes from Chamaecyparis obtusa, assembly GCA_027943335.1. Lineage (NCBI taxonomy): Eukaryota > Viridiplantae > Streptophyta > Pinopsida > Cupressales > Cupressaceae > Chamaecyparis > Chamaecyparis obtusa. The sequence goes on from BSBK01010682.1 coordinate 204,324, forward strand.
GCTAGGATGAAAGGATTGGATAGAGGATATGTAGCTGACAGGTGCAATGGATGTCAAGGAGGTGCCCAAAAGCATGTACATCTGATAGTCTTTGTTTTTGTCATCAAGATCCAATGGAAAATGAAGGAAGTGAGAGACAAAAGGGGATGGAGGACATGTTGGATAAGAGGTGATAGAAAGGAAGCCCCTAACTGCAGAAAGGAATTAGGGGGGGGCACTACGCATGGTACCTGTTTGCCAGGTTTTCACCATGGTACTTGTCCAAGGCGCTTGAATTGCCAAGTTTTCACCAGAGGACGAATGTTTTTCTCTTGATTTTTGCTTTGTTGATAATTTGCTCCTTTGATTTATCCAATTTTTATGGATTTTTGTGTTTTTTCCTTAACTTTGTGCTGATCTTACTGATTTGTCGCTGAGCTTGTGCTGATATTCCACTGATTTTCTGATTTGTTGTTGATTTTGTTGCTGATATGCACTGACATTTTGATTTGTTGCTGAAGCTCTGATTTAATGTTGTCGTGCTTGCTGATCAGCTGATGTCGTCGTTTTGGCGCTTGCTCTTGATTAGATGGTGACCTTTTGATTTGTCACTGATATTCTGATGGTGTTGCTAACTCTCTGATGTGGCGCTGAGTTTTTGTGCTGATTTTGGTGCTATCATGCGATTTGATGTTGATCTTCTGAGAGATTCTTCACTAATTTTCTGATGTGGATTGCTGATTTTCTGATGTTGCCGGCTTGTCATGGGGATCCATTGCTAGATGATGGATGACAAGCTTAAGATCACACCTAGGCATGTGCATATGACCATGCACAGCTGATAATTGACTCCTCGGAGCAAGGCACTTAAGGTCATGACTCACTTTCTATCAGGTTAACTTCCATGTAGATGAGCCACAAACATCCTTCTGTACCCAAGTTGATTTAGCTTGGTTTCTGCAATGTTGATAAGGAACTATCATGTGTTGTTATCCCAGATAGGAGGAAGAGGCAAAGCTCCATCTTCTAGCGCTTGAATTGCCAAGTTTTCACTAGAAGATACGCCCTTTATTTTTACTGTTTTGGAATCAGAATGTGCCCCAGAAGGGTTTTCACATAAAGACTCATGATTTTGCCTTTGCTTTTTTAACTTTTGCGACTAAAGCTTGCCTCCTCTCCAAAATATGCTTCCATTTCAAGCTGATGGACACATGTTGATGCTGAAGCCTAATTGATTGCTGACTTTGCTGATTTTCTCTGATTTGTCATTGATTTCCCTTTGCTGTTTTAGATGTGCTGACTGATCTTTGCTGACTTTCCTCACTGATTTCTTCTGATTGTGTGCTTGGATGTTGGTACAACTGTAGCAGGACGGGGGAATTATGCAAAGTCATGAATCGGATGGGGGAGATGGGAAAGATGGTGGTAGAAAGTGTTTGGATGGAAGGATGGAAAGTGATCAAGATAGGGGGATGTTGTCAGGATCAACATTGGCACATGTTGCGAGGAAGATGGATGATTGGATGTGGAAGATAGAGATAGATGTGATGGAGGATTTATGCTAGAGGATGGAGGAGATGGAGGGGAAGATTGAGGAGCTGGGAGATGGGCAACGTTGGATGCCATTGTGGATTTTTTTATTAGATGGATTACATCTTTTTGCTTTGGGATCCACATCATTTTTGTTTTAGCTTTAGTGTGCCTTTGTGGCCATTGGTGGGCATCAGATTGTGCTTTTTCTTTGCTAGGCCTTTGTGGCCATGTGATAGATTTTGCTTGGACTTTGCTAGGTTTTCGGAGCCATTGGGGTGCTTTAGCATGCCTAATTGGCTCTTTGCTGGGCCTTTGCGGTGCATTTGATTGCTTGATTGGAGCTTGCATTGATTGACCATGTCGATTAGACTGGACATGGTAATCGTCATTGGGCCTTTGCAGCCATTGGGATGCATTAGATTTGGCATTTGCTTTGATGGGCCTTTGTGGCCAGTGGTTTTCTTTGGCTTGCTTGATCGGATTTTGCTTTGATTGTGCATGTCGATTAGACTAGACATAACAATCCTGGGATATTTGTGGATTTTTTCCTTTATTCATGCGCGATATGGCATCCAAGTTGCGAGGAGCATTGGAAGGAATATGAGGAGTTGTCTGGGATGGAGGAAATTTGGATGGAGAGATGGAAGGAGATTGGTAGATAGAATATGTGGACATGTGCCGTTGTTGATCTTGACTAGGGATGCTTGGATGTTGGATGAAAGGCTGAGTAGGATAAGATGGGGGATGATATTTTGGGATGTAAGGTCCCAAAATGGATTTGCTGGGTAACGGAGATGCGCTGAAAGACTTTGGGACATAGGGACCCAAAATGGATGGGGAGGATGAAGGAGGAATATGATAGGTTTTCCTCGGTTGTAACGATGGAGGGGGAGGAATTGCATTGTGGGCTCTGAAAGATGTTTTGTTGGTTTTGAATGGATGTTTGAACTTTGCCTTAGCTGTACCAACATTTCTGGATGAAGTACCTTTCGCTGATGTGGAGGGAGTGTCCTCTTCTGGTGTGCAACCAATTCCATAGCCTTTCGGATGTTTCTTGCCTTGAATGGGCTGTATATTTCCCTGTTCGTGAGTGCCAAGGCCTTTGCCTTGATAGTTCCATCTTTTCAACATTTTATCCAGACAAGGATATTTCTGACTTGGGGTGAATGACAAACAGCCATTTTCTGGTTCTCTGATGGAAGATAGGAAGCTGATGTCTTCTTTTTCAAGTGGTTTACCTTTGACAAATGTTAGTTTTCCAAGTGGATAGAGTGACGGTAGCTGGACAGTTTGGTTAGGAGGATCCTTAAGAGGAGAGGATAGGATGTTGGGATTTTGACTTGGATTGGGGGATGGTAAAGGAGCTTCAGTTGGAGAAACTGGGATGATAGGATCTTGAATTGGAGGAATTGGGATTGTAGGATTTTGGATTGAAGGTGATGGAGGCAATAGAACATGCGATGGGGGAAGTAAAGGGGTTGGATCTTGATGTTCTTCTATAGATATTTCAACATGCTTTTGGTCTAGATCTTGACACGATGGGATTTGTTCAAATAGAGGATTGGGGGATGTATGGATGGACTCTTCAAAGGGAGTGGATAGAAGGATTGGGAACTCTGCTGCTGGGGTGTCTGGAAGAAGGAAGAACTCTTCAGATGGTATGGATAAAAGGATGGGAGATTTTGCAGCTGCAATGACAGGAAGAGGGATGAACTCAGGAAGCTCATTAGGTATGCTTTGGATAATGCTAGGAGGATATGATTTTGGGGATTGGATAGATACTTCTGACGAAAGGAACTCAATGATGATAGGAGATGGAAGAGGATCAACGGTTGGGATGTATGGAAGATAGATAATAGATGGGAGCACTGGATGGGCCTCATCAATGATGGCTTCACATGAAGGATTGCTTGGCTTTTCAATTTCAGGCGTGGGTTTTGCTATTGGCTCTTCCTTGGGTTCTATTTTTGGTTTCCTTGGAGACTTTTGTGGTGAAGAAGGTTTGGAAGGTGGAGGAGATGGGGAACTTGGATGGTCTTCGCATGAAAGTGGGGTTTGTGCTTGGGTAGATGTTTGCGAAAGAGGAGAGAAAGAAGGGAACAACCATGAAAAAGATGACTTTGAAAAGGGAGCTTTGGGTTTTGCTTGAGGGGATGATGTAGCTGCAGTGGTTTGAAGGGATGATGGGCCTGAAAAGATGGGGGTGATGGTTTGAGGTATAGGATATGAAGCGGGTTGAGGGGAGCATTCTGCTGGTGGGAAGAGACTTTTGGTAATGTGGTTTGGAAGAGAGGATGGTGGTTTGGGACAGGATGGAGGATTGGGGTTTGGAGCAGAAGATGGTGGTTTGGGAAAGGATAGAGGTTTGGTGAAAAGGATGGGAGGACTAGAATCTTGGATTTCAGAATTTTTTGGAGGATGGGAAGATGGAGGCCTTAGATAGGGGAAGTAGCGTGAAGCGTTTCTAAGGGATGATGGCGATGGAGAAATGACCATAGCAGAAAGTGGAGGCCTGAAAGGAGCATATGGAAGAGGTGTAGGTTGAAGACAAGGATAAGTTGGGGATGGATAAGATACTGGGGTTGCTTTGCCAAGGACATGAAAAGGAGTGCTAGCCTTGCCAAGGACATGAAAGGGAGTGCTAGGAGATAAGCGCGAAGGCATGGTTGGCTGGATTGGAGGAATGATGGAACGCTGGGGGTTGCTTGGAGGAAACTGGCTGAAATAGGCATCATGATCTACAAGGCCTTCATCATCATTAGGATCGATTGGTGGGAGAGGAGAGATATCATAACCAAACTCATTATAGATTTGAGACATGTTGACTTGCAGATGAGTTGGATAAGGAGGAAGGACAAAGATGGTTTGGAAGACTAAGACTCAGATAGGGATGACTGACAGAAGCAGACGGTTTTCTAGAAGAAGATAGACAAAGGGATGGGAGATGACCAAGTTTTGGGATGGCTACTCTGATTGTCCTTCAAACCAAGTTATAGATCTGCTTGATGTTTTTCCATTGGCAAAGGATTTGATAAAAGCAATCTTCACAAAGGACAAAGCAACTTTGTGAGATACAAACAAGATAAAAGACTCTGATAAATGCTTTCGAAAAAGTGTATGTTTGACAAATGTTTTCACGGGTCTTTGATTGTCAAGCACTTCAAACAGATCTACCTAAGGAAGGTGAGTATCAAAATCACTTGCCCATAGCTTGGTATCCCCCATAAGGGAATACAAATGGTGAGTAATCTTGAGGCGACCCGGTAAACCCCTTGGAATCGGTCCTTGCACAAGGATTTTGATACTTTCAGATGTAGATAGGGTAGCCTCTATTTTATCAGGTTGCTAATGATTCTGTGGTGTCTCCATACCCGGTTATGCTGATCATCCATGACTCACTTAAGAGCCTTGCCAATTATGCTGGGGGAGAGGAATGTTTACCATCCCCAGACACGTGTTTGGCACGAACGCCCGGCGATTAGGAGATGTAAGTGATTCTTTTGGTATTCACTTATTTGTATACCGGCCGGGGGGGATACCGGTTTGAGGTCGTTCTCCGAGGAGGAAGTGCTTCTCCTTGGACAGGCCTCACTAAAAGCAGAACAGGTGAACTTGTCCAAGTTCAAATGTTCCACGTTGCTTACTCTAACAAGGATTATGCATGAATTGAAAAACTCCTACATGCACATCAAGCAGATTTTGTTCATTTTCCCAATTTGATTAAGTGATGTTTGAACTTTGAAATGAAGACACTCGTGATTAGATTTTGATTTGTTCTTTTCCTCAAAAATGTAAATGCTTCGATCGTTTGCAAGTTCTTTCTTTTTGTGCATTCAAGATTTGATTAGCGAGTTGATTTAAAAACTTTGAAAAAGCTTTGTTTTGTCCCTTAGATCACTCAAGATTGAATTTGTTTGCTTGCTTTGGAAACTGAAACAGATGAGGGAATAGAGTTGTTCGTTTCCTTTAGTGCATTCAAGATTTGGTTTGATTTTCAAATTGACAATGACACTCTAGGACCTAAGTTCATTTCTTTAATGTCATTCAAGATTTTGTTTTGACCTTTGCTGTAATAAAAGGAATGAAAAACCAGTCCCAAGCAACAACAACAGGCGACACTGTCCAGCTTATAGGTGACGCTGGAAAGTTCAGAGGTGACATTTAATTCCTACAGGTGACATTCTGTACCTCAAAAGGCGACAGATAAAAAAGCAGAGGCGTGATTTCTTTTGTCAGAGGCGTGATTTCATTACAAGAAGGCGTGACTGAATTGTTTGTAGGCGACATTTCTTTTCATGAAGGTGACATTTCTTTGCCGTAGGCGTCATTTCTTTTCATGAAGGCGACATTTCTTTTGTTTCCTGCAAAATACAAGCATATAAAGTATAATCTTATCAAAATGATTGTGGTTTCTATCCCACCGGGCGTGCCAAAATGTAGACTAGGATTTGAGAGTGCACCTAAACCTGTTTTGAAGGCCAAAGACAAACAAACGTCATAGCATATTATCAAATCAAATGTAAAGGTAAACAAACTAAAATCAAAGCCACCTCAGTTTAAGCTTAAAACGGATGCGCCCATGCACCGTTTGATATGCTTAGATATAGAGGGATGTGGGTGTGCAAACTCAAGCACTTGGAGCATGCAAGATAAATGATTTGAGGATCAAGAAGACTTAAAATGACACAAAATAGGTATGAGGAACCTATTTTGCCTCAAAAGGCCTCACGAACACACAAATATGCAAAGCTAAATAAATGAACTAAGATTGATTAAACAAGAAATGAATCTATGTTAATCCCATTAAGCTAGTTTAGATGTGATTTAAGCTTGAAAATGATCTAAAAAAGATGAGTTTATGCTTATGCTAGAATGAAAATGACATTATAACTTTGCTATTGAGTTTGAGAGTTGAGAGATGATTTGCCTTAGGAAGTGAGGGTATTTATAGGATTTCTAAAGGCTTGGGGTAGGAGGAATGAATGGCCAGGATTGAAATCCTTAAGAGAGGCCAAGATTCACTCAAAGAGAAGCACATGGATTGTGCTAGTTCTCAGCCAATCAAGAGGTGACACATGTCACAAGGTGAGTGGATGAAGGGAAGGGCAAAGAGGAGTCAACAAAGGGGGCTCCAAGCTCATAACTCTCCAAATAAATGCTTGTAAGAGCAATGAATGGGCTTTAAGAGGCTTTGAAGACTTTGGGGAAGCAATAAATGCTTTGTGGTTGAGATATTTGGAAGGGAAGACTTTGCTTTGGTTTAGGAAAGTTTTAAGCTTGGTTAAGATTGCACAAAGGTTTAAGGGTAGGATTAGGATTAGATTAGGACAAAGAAAAGGATTAGGATGGGTGAAGAGGGTGGATTTGAGAAGATTCTAGAAGAGTCTAGATTTCTCCTTAGTTTCATGGAATAAAAGGTTATTCATTCCAAAAGCTTAAGTTTTAAGAATATTTATTAAAATATTTTCAATAAATATGGAAATTAAATATTTAACCTTAATTAAATATTTAACCTTGGGATTAGGGTTAGGAAAGATGGGATTAGCCTTTTAATCGAAATTAAGAAGGGATTAGAAGATTTTAGAAGAGGTTAGTGGTCTTAAGGAAATTGGCCAAGTTTGGGATAAAAAATAAATTAATTTATTTTTTGAAGTTTTTGGTCAATTTATTAATTAAAATAATTAATAAATTAGGGATAATGTCCAAATGACATTTTTAGGCTAGATTCCTTAATTAAAGATTTTTAATTAAGAGAGAGGGATTTAATGCCATAAAAATGAATTAATTAATTAAATAATTAATTAATTAATAAATGATGATGTCATCAAGGATTTTCAGAAAACAAAAATAATTTATTTTCTGAAGGATTTTTCGGTGTCTACAGTTATCATTGTATTGTGTATTTCCAATATGTTTGGATGCAGGGTAGACCAAGAGAATGAAGGATCACTCACTGATTGCATGATAACCCAATTTTTAAGGGTTGCTAGTTGAGGGGACAGTCAAGGTCCAGATGATTGGGCCATTGGAGGACCCTATTTCTTTTTATTAATTGCTATTCAAATTGGATGCATGGATTTCTTGTGAATTATTGGCTACTATGTATCCTGCAACTGCATTTGTAAATCTGCATATACTTCTCTAGGGTTGTAATCCACTTAGAGATCAAAATAGAGAAACTAAATTAGAATCATTCTTTGTCCTATTTCATTTTTAAAAAGTCTCAACTATCAATGATACAATACATTTGATGCCCTAAGATATCAATACAAATGACACCTAGCTAGAAGCTCACGGGCTATCCATTTGATAACCACAATCAACATTTCAAAAAAATGGATATCCTTGAGCACAAGCACCAATAACATCAAATAATGGAGTTAAAGCACGGGCTAGGGCACGACACCAATAGAATGTGGTCATTTCAGTGACAACAATATACAATGGTGTCATTAAACATATATGCTAGTAATATCAACAAACGTGAATCCAAACATTTGAAAACCAATGACATGTTTACAAAAAATGTCTAATAGAACTCCCAATAATTCTTAAACATACTTTGTCTGATATGATGAATTCTTAAACAATTAAGGTTGGAGTAGACATAGTTATCACACTTTTTTTTTGTGTGGTACAAGGAAAATTTGGCTAGGTCAAATCTTCCTTCGTGCTAGCAGTCTATAGAATTAGACCTTTATTAATAATTGATCATATCAGATAACTAGTATGTTTAATAATTCTTGGGACTAGTCCTTTGGCGTGTATTAAATAGAATATATAGAATTTTCAGCATATTATTATCATTCTATTTCTTTGTTGTAAACATGCCATTGGTTCAGTTTTATAACTTCACTATTGTATGAGTGTATTGTGCATGAACAACTAATATTAAACAAGGAGAAAACTCCTCAACACATCTTGGAAACTCCATTCACTTCTACCAAGAATAAAGCATTTAATCCATTCAACATTACATATAATCATTAGACAGTTACATTTTCTAACTGTGTAGAGGAACAATCAAGACCAAAATGATCATAACTACTTTCACCCTTGCAGAAGCTATTCCAAACTTCAAGTAAAATGAGCAATATGCTATATCAAATAATTCATATTCATAGTAACCATTCAAAGGATCATTTTGTCAATGAACCCTTTGACTATACCCCTGCGGCAGAGAAAGGAAACTTAGTAAAACCAGTCTATGTCGCTGTTTGTGAGGGTACAGTCATTATAAGTGCCTCTCAAACCTCTCCAAACATGTAAGATTGTCTTTAAATACTTTATTGATCTCTTCTAAATATTAAGCAAATCAAACCTACATTTGAATCCACACACAATAACCCCAAAATGAAGGGTTTTGTATTCTTTAATGAATCTCAGTCACTTGTATCGCATATATGGACAGTCAAATCAGTAGTCTCCAAAGCATTCAATAAGTGGCTGGATTGTATTTAATACATGCCAAAGGACCAATTGTATGAAATTTTCAATCATATAGCATTTCACTGTTGTATGAGTGGATTGTGCAAGAACAGTTAACATTAAACAAGGAGCAAAGTCCTGAACACATCTTGGAAACCATTGAATTCAATAATAAATGAAACCTAACACCAACACTATTCCTTCCATTCACTTCTACGAAGAATAAAGCATTTAATCCATTCAACATTACATATAATCATTAGACACTTACATTTCCTGACTGTGTACTAGAGGAACAATCACGACCAAAATGATCCAAACATTTGAAAATAGTGAATCGATATCCTTGAGCACAAGCACCAATAACATCAAATAATGGAGATAAAGCACGGGATAGGGCATGACACCAATAGAATGTGGTCATTTCATAGAGTGTTCACGATCAAATAAAATGCAATGCATTTGAAATTTGCGGCCGAATATGATGCTAGAGGCTCGAAAGATGAAGAAATCACATACGAAAAACATGCCATTGGTTCAGTTTTGTAAATTTGTTTTTTGTGTAATTAGTAATTGCTAGATTAAATGCAGATAATGCCTTTATCAATTTAATTAGCATGTTATTATCATATTAGATAAAGTATGTTTAAGAATTGTTAGGACTGGTCCTTTTGCGTGTATTAAACATAATAGAATTTTCAGCATATTATTATCAATCTATTTCTTTGTTCTAAATGTGCCATTGGTTCAGTTTTGTAGATTTCTTTTTTGTGTTAAATGCATTTTTCATGAGGAGGGGTCTTTTTATGAGGAGATTAATGAAGATTGTGCACCTCAGAAACCAATTCATAAGGTACCAATCCATGTTTCTTATTCGCTTATATTTTTGGTTTGGTAAATCTCCTTATAAGTTTCATGTCCTTTCTTTTGATTACTATGAATGAGATATATATCTTACATTTAACATTCAACTTCTTTACATTTTAGAACATGTAGTGTGTTTTTTGAGGATTTTACCAAATCAACTTTTAACATAAACCAAAAACACCAAACTGATATCTTGCCCTTGCAATGTGACAAAATATTTGCATTTGACCAATAACTGCAAGCAATTGAATGATAAATCCACATACCTGTATCTTTTTAAAATACCTGGAACATCAAAAAGATGGCTAAGTGGTTGCTGCCATCATTTTTATCTACTGAATATGGGAAAAAAAACACCAAAAAGAATCTAATAGAAAACATGATTGATCATTTTAGAGAGCATTCATGATCAAATAAAATGCAATGCCTTCTCTCGCGCTTGATCAGCTTTCACCCACTCCTTTTCTCCCACTCCTTTTCTCTACAATCGAAATAAAAATGATTTAGCCATTTCAAAACAGTGAATCGATATCCTTGAGCACAAGCACCAATAACATCAACTATTTTGATCTGTGGGTACCCTAATGTTGGCAAGAGTTCTTTTATTAATAAGATTACTCTACAAGCTTGAAGAAGTGATATATTTTGGCAAATGAAGAGTGGAAATACGATGATGTTCCTAAGATCATGGATGGACACAATGTTGCAGACAGAATGGGAAGACATCTTTCAAGCCTGGCCTTGGATCCTTCAACAATTGGGGTAGGATCCAGACCCAAGCTAAAAAGATATCTTTCTTTTTGTTGTGGAATATAGGCTCCGCTGCTGCAACAATGACAGACTGCGATGTACATATCACAGCAGCTGAGAAACATAAATGTAGGCATCATGGTCACAATATTTTGGAGACACAACATAATTGAGTGCTATTCCCAGATGATGCAAAGCAACCACTACTTTTCATCATCTCAGAAAACCACTCAATTATGTTGTGTCTCCAAAAAATTGTGACCATGATGCCTACATTTATGTTTCTTAGCTATTGTGTCCCAGGACCCCTTATGACCCTTTACGATCCCTAAGAATACATCTTAGAGGTCTTAAAATTTCGTAAAGGATCATTAGAGGCTCTTAGGAGGGGCTAGGTGAGCTTCCACCTCACATGGTTGGCCCTGTTAAGTAGAGAATGTTAAAATATTCTCGAAACAAAGAGAAGCTCAATAATTTAAGGTCTCAATCCATGGAGATGCTAAAAAAATGAATAGAATCAATGATGGAGAGTTTTTAGATTCTGAGAAGACATATGTGGAGTGGAGGCCATATTGAGTACCAATGCAGAGATGATGATTCAGTAACCTACATCTATAAAACCTTCACAATTATCCCTTCTTTGGCCTCCACTCATTCCTCTTCTCAAAAATAGTTATCTAGAAACTTTGGATAGTGTTTCTCATCCATGCACGAAATGTGCTAGTGATCGTATAAAATCACTTTAGGCCTCTAGTATTGATGAGATGTACAAGTGTAAAATGTTTTTGCAAGATTGTGATCAATTTATGCAGTGTACATAAATGCAAGGTGGTGATTATTCTCAACGATCGATAGGTAGCTAGGATAGTAGCTAGGACTAAAGATAACACAACTCAAGAGACCATCATAGGTTGTCTCTTTCTTCGGTCTATATTATTGATAGAATGTTTTACCTTTCATTAGCTCATCAAATCTAGGGATTTGAAAGAGTTTAGTAGAATATTTTCATGACAACGTATATTATTTAAGTTGATGTTGCATGAATTTATCTACTTCGTGCACTTGTATACTATGAAGATGGCCATGCTTCTTTATCACCATCCTCATAGTCTACAAGTGCACGAAGTAGATAAATTCGTGCAACGTCAACTTAAATAATATATGTTGTCATGAAAATATTCTATTAAATTCTTTCAAATCCCCAGATATGATGAGCTAATGAAAGGTAAAACATTCTGTCAATAATATAGACCAAAGAAAGAGACGAACTATGATGGTCTCTTGAGCTGTGTTAAGAGAATCATAATTTACGACAATTCTTCCAATAGTAATGCTATACGTTTGACAGGGAAACCTGTTAGAGAATGTTGCACAACTATCATTCTTCTGACAATTTAAGTGTCGTAAATAGAAATTTTTTGACATAATCTTCGACAATAAGGCCATATCACCGACAGGTAGATCTGTCAGAATTTGGTGCAAACTATCACTATTCCAACAGTACTAATGTCGGAAAGAATATTTTTCGACAGTGCTTCCAACAGAGACTCTATATTTCTGATAGGTCTTGCTATCGGAATTCTGATGGATGAACCGCAGGAAATGCCATAACGAAGTTGTTGTCATGTGCAAGTTTCTGACATGAAATGGTGTTGATAAACTGATGGGTATGTCTTCTGTTGCAATTTCCAACGCAAAAATGATGACGGATGTATGTGTCAAAATTTTGATAAATGAGCATTGCAAATCTGACAAATGGTCGTTGGAATTTGAATTCAAATGTACTAGTGAGTACTGTAAGGCATAGTCATGATCAACTTGTCCAATCTATCAGCCATTTGGAATCACCTGCGGTTCCTGTACATGTTATATTATAAGTTACTATTAAAAGTATACATGAAATAGATTAGATTTAATCTAAAGATGTGTGATTTGTGCAACTTGTTTTTTTTTCAATTTTGTGATTAACTGATTTTTCTTTAATTCAAATTTATTATTGTTGAAGCCAAAACTATATTGATGCAATTCAATTTTTTGAAAGCTTAAATTTGGGTATGTGAAATGTTTTATAAGTAATTTGTTCTAGGTATGTTTTAAAAAAAATTAATTCTTCATTATGGAAATCTAATTTTATTTTAAAACAAATTAATGACTCAAAACCTAGATTTATCTAATCTATTTCAACTTTGATTTTATAATGATTGGAGATCAAATTTATCTAATCTATTTATAAAAACATAATTAATATATAGAAGTAGATTAGATACATTTTAACACCTATTAATTAAATTATATAAGATTTCATTATCAAGTTTATTGGTGGAAATATTATGGCATACAACTGGATTATTAAAATCATGAAATTTTTATAATATATATTAATTTTTGGGTAATATTAGTTACTTATTAGTATACTGATTACTAAATGAATATGTCACCTATACATTTTTATTATTCGAAGCTCTCCCATTAAACAAGTTATAGAGGAGTATTCTCTAGCCTTTGGCCAATCGATCAATCTGGCTAAATCAAAGATTTTCTTCTTAAATGTTTCACCATTAGTCCAACAATGTCTTCAAAACTTTTGGGGCTTTTCAATTGGAGAATTTCCTTGCTAATATCTTAGTATTCCCTTTTTCCCTGGTTCATAAAAAACATCTTTTTGGGGTTAAGATTATTTCTACAATTTCACAACGTATCCTTTCATGGAAGCACAAGTGGCTAACCCTTTCAAGTAAAAAAATTATGATCAAATCTATCCTAATGCTATCCCTATATACCTGATGTCGGTTCTCAGCATGCCTAAATAGATAATAGAGGAGTTACAATCTATTCTTATGGATTTCTTATGGGAAGACAACGTATTAGAGAAGAAAAAACTACCTCTTCTTGCCTGGTCTAAAGTCTACATTCCTAAGTCTCATAAAGGTTCAGGGATTAGGGGTTTGTCCCTACAAAACAAAGCCTTGGGTGCTAAATTACTTTGGAAATTTTATCAAAATCCTAACACGAAATGGGCTAAGTTAATCACATCCAAATATATGGACTCCAATGATAGAGAAAGGATCCTTACAACCTCAATACTACCTTGTTAGTCCCAGTTTGAGTCTGGTCCTTTTGATTCTTTGATTATGGCTTCGTGATTAACTTCATCTTTTGACAAGGCTTCCTCCACAAATTACGCATCTTGTCTAATCACTTTTTTTGAAATCATGTTCGTGTCTTTAGTCATTTGGAATTTTTGTGAGCTTTGTTTTTCTTGAACACTTTTCAACACTTTGAATAGCCTTGAACGGTGTTCATACCCCTTCAAGGATGTTCACATAATTTTGATCTTTTGTGAAGACACTACAGGTTGATAAAGAAAGAAATACTCTTGCAGCTAGCACTAAAGAAGATTGAAGAAAATCATTCTTTTGTACATGATGTTCCCAGGCAGGTGAATTATAAAGCAGGCTAAGTCAAAGTTTGGAAATGTTGAACAGTCTTGAACACCTTTGAACAGAGTCAAACTCCCATGAACTATGTTCTTCCTTGTTCAAGAGAATATGAGGAAGTTATGAAAAGAGAGGGAATTCAATGATAGGTAAGCAGCGGGACCCGCAGGGGAGTGGCACTAAATGCTAATTATGGCTCAAATTTGTTAAGTACGCCCTAGGAGTGCGGAATAATCACTTTCCTTAATGGCCGCGGGATTTGTTTAATGATAATTATGAAGTGCATGTATAAAATGTCAAATCAAATCCATGCAACATTCATTGTGAAGGATTCACATTTAAGTCAAGTGCTCCCACAGTTCTATTTAAGTTATATCATTTCATTTCTTTCAACTACCTAAGTGTTTTAAGAAGCTGGTGCGCGAAGGTTGAATTCGGGAGCTCTGGTAATCAAAATCTTTTGCAGAAAAGAGGTGAGTTGGTTGTCATTCCCATGATATTTTACAAATTCAATAGCTTGTAGTGTGAGTAAAGGATTAATTTATATAGAATGAGGTCAGTTTTTCATATGTTTGGGAATTCTACAAGTTTAGCATGTGATGGCTCTGTAGTATCATACACTGACCTAGAAGATTATGATATTGAAGACTTTCCTTCCTATCTTTTGAATTCTTTAGAGGGTACCCCAGCTTTAGAAATCCTGCATAGTGGTCTATGTTCTGTAATGACTTTTTCCCCTGCTATACTTTGCCCAGAGCTAATTCTTGAGTGCATACAAAATTATGATGTGTGAACTGAGTCGATTAAAAAGAAGGATGGAAGCACCCTTGTGACTGTAAATAGGGAGTTGGTCACACAAGCTTTGCAAATCCTAGAAAAGGCATTCTCTACTTTTTCTCCTACATAATCTATTGTAAAATTCAATAAAAATAAAGATGCCAATCGTACTTCTATAGCTAAGAGCTAGTTGTTGAATCCACAAAGAGGGGGTTCACATTTACCTAAGAAATTTAATAGAACCCATGTTCACCCTTACATTAGTGACCTAATGGTGATGCTCTATAGAGTAAGAGGGTCTCAAGTTGCCTATCTCTTTTTTTACTAGATGTATTTCTATGTTTAAATTATTCTAGAAGGAACACAACTCCTAGATTGGGCCGAGTTAATTGCTAGTTCCCTGAGAGAATTACTCAATACCTCTAAATTGACTGGTAGCGGCTTCTTCATGTCCTCCTATCTCATGTATTGTTTAGCCTATAGTAGATAGTGGCACGAATTATCGCATGAGCCCTAGGTTGCAAATATGTGTGTGTATGAATATTACCCAATTCTATGGAAGGATAAGGTTGTCAAGAATTATAGGAGAGTGCATGACACATTCATGGGAAAACTATGTTTTGAGCTGGCTGGTGTCACTGATAAAAGGATTAGTTTGGAAGCCCAGGGATTGATAACTAAGTATGGGAGTTATTATATTCAATTTCTTAGGTTTACTTACCTCAGGGTTGGGGGTTTTGAAGATCAACCCCTGAGGTTTCCTAGGTATACATTTGATTTTTTTATCCTAGCTAAGATTTACCGACAGCTTACAACAGTTTTGAAAAGGTTTCTTCCTAAAGAAGAGTGGGATAAGTCTTTCCCTATAACCCTAGGTAAATTTTCATGTAAAACCATGGCTGACGATGTCAGTATTGGCAATGACATTCATCATTTTGATTTCAAGTACTACATTGAAAAGGTGGGATTTGATAACAAGAACTATGCCAGTGGCAGCCTAGGGCTTAGATCACACATGCTTCCTGTACCCCACCTGAAAGACTTCTAGGAAGATTGCTGTGATGAATCACAGGTAGAGGAAAGATCACATAGCAAGCTATGTGTATCTCAAATTCAATCTATGAGACTACAAATTAATGTAGATGGAGTAACAGATGATGGGTCTAATCTTATTGAGCCTAGCTACAAAAAATCAGTCGAGAAAAGTGATCCTGTTATAGATTGGTCCAAAGAGGAATAAGATAATATTGAAAAAAGAACC
The DNA here is from genome assembly GCA_027943335.1 of Chamaecyparis obtusa. Lineage (NCBI taxonomy): Eukaryota > Viridiplantae > Streptophyta > Pinopsida > Cupressales > Cupressaceae > Chamaecyparis > Chamaecyparis obtusa. The sequence continues at coordinate 220,356 of BSBK01010682.1, forward strand.
TTATGTGTTATACAGTTGACTAATGAGTGGCTACAAAAAAGAAGGAAGCCAAAAGAAACTAGAGTAGAAAAAGAAGAAGTTGCATGTACTTCTTTACACTCCCCTGTTTTTGTTTCTAATTTGTCTACCCAAACTGAAAATGTAGGATCTACTAAGAAATCACAACCTAGAAATACGAAAAAGAAAGATGTAGTTGAACCTCACTTGGCCGCTCCTTCACAGAGGATTACAAGATCCAAGACCAGGTCAAAGACTCAGAAAAACATGGCTTAGGGAGACACCCCAACGATTAATTTGGAGGAAGAGAAGATAGAAGATATGAGTTTTCACATATCTAAAAATGAACAAGTGGATAAAGACCTTTTTGATTTAGATGATGCCACGCTGGAGGTAATTGGTACACCAGGGAAGACACCTAAGCAATCCACTAGTTCTGGAATCACACCCCCATGGCCAATATCCACAGTGAGTAAAAAATGTAATCTGATTCCAATATCAGTCCTTGTTAAAGATATAGTGAGCAAGTATGTTCAGAAGACACCCAAAACTAAAAAGGTAAAAAGCACAGCCCAGATGTTCACAGATGCTAAAACTAGAAAATGGACTGCTGAAGTGGTAACTTACAAATCGAAAGAGGCTGAACATGAAGTTAGGGCAGAGGACTTTGAGATCACCAAGGTGGAATTAGGTACTATGGATTGTGCTGGTAAGAATAATTTGTTCAAAGAAATGGCACAACAGATGTTGAATTCATCCTGGCAGGATGGAAAGGAAAAGAAAGAATTGAAGCAAACAATTGTAACATTGTCACAATTTATTAACACCTTCTGCAATTTTGATGCAACCCCACTTGTCCAGTCTCCTCAAATTTTTGACTTAGATTTTGCTGAAAGAAAAAATTTCTTAAGTCAAGTGTAGGGAGGCCAAGCCCTGGTGACTTCCATGGATGAATGGATCAATGAAATTGTCAAAAGTGGTCTGAAGTACCTTAAAGATGCTCAGGATGTTTTACATGATATAGAGACCTTGAAAGGTGAATTACAAACACAAAGGTAGGTGTGGGAGAGAGAAGATGAGAAATGGTTTGGAGCCATGTCTAAGTTCTTGGAAATAGAGAAATATGGGTATGTGATATTCTGTACAGAAAATGTTGTGAAGTCACATGATGAAGTCACCTTCTTTATTCTCAGAAAGAATGTAAGTTGGCATCTTAGCACCATCAGGAGTACTATTGCTGAGAATAAAGATAGTGAAAATGAGGTCAGGCAGTTACAAAAAAAAATGATCACTGAGCTAAAAGTGATTAATTTTGCCCATACCTACATGATCAACCATGGAGATCAAGACCAGAAAATAGCTCTTGCAGTATTTGAGAATAACATGAAAAAGTTCAAAGAAAAGGCCAACCCTAAGCCTTCAAATTTTACTTAGGTGGCTAGGATTGAATCAATGTTATATCTCTATGTGGATCAATTCCCTTCAACGATGGAGAAAGTCAAGAATTCCAGGTGGACAAAGGAGGCAGCGATGACAAGGATAGTGAACATGAAGGTCCCTCATCTATAACTTGTGAAGGAACTGATTCAAGCATACAAACAATGGGAGGTGACACAATCCACCACAGCTGAAGCAAAAAATCCCATGGAAGATGAGGAGCATGCTATTGATAAAGGAGCTGATCTAGAAATTTAGTTATGTTTAACTGTTTAGAAATTTTGAGGGACATGTGTCCTCTTTTACTTGGTTACTTGTTAAACTTCTAACCGAGAGGTCAAGTTTTCTGGGAGACTTCTCAGCTTTGCAAAAACTATAAGTTGTTTAGCTGCGTAGTAGAAAGGGTTAGAAATTTTTGGAAGAAAATTGGTATTTTGCTTTTAAAGTTTCTTTCAGTATTAAAAGACATTTTTTGGATATATCAAGGATGTTGTAAAAGAACTTAGATATTTTTCTTGTTTTTGTCTTTGCTACAAGAAAAGTGAATATATCCATTATATTTTGGTTTCAGATCTGTGTAATTTGAAGTGAGTGAATATATATCTTGTGGTGACGTTTTTATTCATTCTCTATTTTTGCAATTGATCTTTGTCATTATCTTGAGGATATCAGTAATTTCAATTTGATTCATTTGTTTCCCTTTGATTCTTTTGTCATTGTGCAATCTCAAATGGGCATAGAGAGTAGGAAACTATGATTTTCTATTTATCATATATCTGATTCTCTTTTACAAAAGTTGTAAAAAAGTGCCAGTCATCTAAAGAATGATATAGTAGCTTTATAAGCTTTCTAGTTAAAAGCTAAATTCAGAAATTATGTTAAGGAAATTCATTGAAAATCTATTTAAGGAGCTGTACCTAGATTAAAATTCAAAGGGAAGTGACTCGCATTTAGCACTTACCCAACTGTTAGTCGAGGTTTGTCTTTGGAAGAGTGATAGAGTAATGATCTTAAAGAGATAGAAACAAAGGAAAAATATATTTACTAACATACCTAAAGGGTCTCTCATGTGGAACTTCATGATATCCTATCGAAATCTTATATTACCCTCCTTGTTCTGGCTAATTCATGACGGATCCAAGGCCTAGTTTTGGGAGGAATCATGGAATGGACATCCTCCCTATCCTAGTTAAGGGATTGGTCCCCCTTAGATGGCTATCTTAAACATATTTGGGGTGATCGAGTGTGCCATTACTTAGATATTCATCATGATGTTGCACATTGGAAGACCCTTCCCCAATTTAGAGATGCATTAGACCTAGTTTTAGAGTTACAAGCAATACTCTCTTCAAGAATTATTTTTCTTTCTCCCCTTCAAGATGAGCTTATTTGGCTCAAATCCCCTTCAGGCCAATATATGATCAAGATGGGTGATGAGTCCAAATTCCATGAACATCATCAAGAGGATTCATGGCCTACTAAACTTTTATGGGGACCAACCTGCCTCCCAAAAGTAGGTGCTTTTTCTTGGCTCGCCATTCAGGATAGGGTCCTTACCGAAGCTAGGTTATATAGGCTTGGGATTATGGTAGTATTTCCTTGTACCCTATGTGGTTATTCCACGGAAACATTAGACCATTTGTTTCTTCACTGGCCCTTTGCCAAAGATTCTTGGTATTGGCTTTTATAAAGAACTAGGTGGTCAATGGCAATTGGGCCTACTATATATAATCAATTTAAATCAAGGCCTTCAATGTTTAAGTCCTCCACATTTTCAGCCTTGTGGGAAATAAGTCCCTCAATACTCATTTGGAATATTTGGCTTGAGAGGAATGAGAGGGTATTCAAAAATAAGCCCTCCCCATGGGAACATGTTATTGACATAATAGAAAAGTCAATTTTTGAGGTCATGATATCCTATCATGCCAAACATATTAACAACAAAAAAGATTTCACAAAATGGGAATTTTTCATCCATGATAACTGGGTCCTTCTCCAAATTATCCCACCCCACAGTTGCCAAACCCTGAAGCCAACTGTATCATATTGACGACATGCTACTTGGATGCCCCCCCCATCTAGTTCTATCAAGTTGATTTATGATGTTTCCTCTAGGGGAGATCTAGGCATCGCTGGAGCTTGGATTATTATTAGAGATTCACAAGGAAAAATCATGAGAGCAGTCTGTAAGAAATTACCTCCTAATTATATGGTAGTCTTTAATATAGTCTCTTCTAGACAAACTATGGTAGTCTTTAATACTTTAATATAGTTTCTTTTAGACAAACCTCATCTTGGAAGCTCAAGTATAGATTAGATCTGATTCTCAACAAATAAGGTCTTTTCAATCATTCGAAATCAAATATTATTTAGTGAAGCTAATATGTTGGCTGATTTCCTCACAAAAAAAGATATAGATGATCCTTATCCACAACAAGAAGTTGATATTAGCCACCTCTCACACTTTACCTAGTTTTATCATGACTAGTCAGCTATTATGGGGTTTTTATGTCTCAATTCCTACAATGTATTTAAACAAGTATAACAGTTGGCATCTTTGTACTCTCCTCACACTTATGCGAAGGACATTTAAATACTTACGATTTGAGGATGGTATAACGATTACATTGACCAAAGTTACTCAAGCCTATCATTTACATAGTAATTATTTGTGGCTGATTAATTATACTCACCACTCAGAATCCATCTTATGATTGGAACATTAAATTAAAATTGAAGTTGTGTTTTCAATCTTAGCTATCGCTTTTAAGCTGTTTTGTTAATCTTGGTGGGCTTGTACTGTTTGGGAGTGCTTTATTTATAAAATATCATGCTCAGTTCCCATCCCAACAATGGGAAGAAATGAACCCTCCCCCATATGAAATAGAAAAACTCAAAAAGATGTTCTTCATTACCTATCCTCACTTTGATGTTGCACTTTGTACTCTCTTCGATGTTGATTGTTTGAAGGATAATTTAGATGCTTTTCCTTCACATGTGCTTTTAAGATTCTCAACAGTTTTAATGGATATTTCTCAAGATCCTAATTTTGTTTTTAATTTTCCTAAAAGAATATTGGTTGAAGATACATATGATGAAGACCTATTATTCAGAATTTCACATTCATATGATATCCATCGAGGATCTTTTCCTATAGCAGGCTTGTCTTTTTTTTTTTTCAAAAAATACTTTTTATAGAGTTCTCTTTTATATATTATTTGGAATGCACTGCAAGATGGCATACTTGCTTATTTAGTGTAGGAGTATGCCCGGTTGATTGGTACAACTGACCCCTTTGTCTCTTAACCTTTATTATCAGACTACCTAGTTATATGTACTATCATTATGCATTAGGATGGATGTATTGCAGATGAAATTTTCCTAATGCCTCCCTTACACATTGCAGAGCCAACACATGAGGACTAGTAATCTTTTCTTGTGGAGACGCCAGATTGCATGGACAAGGTCGCAGAGTCAACTTCTTCTCAATTGGTGGTGATGGATGATAGGAAGTTGGACATGCCCTCGACATCGAGGATATATCCTTCTCCATCCGACCCTTCTTATTCATCCCTCTTCTCTCATGGGTATCATTTTCTGGATGTATAAGGGTTGGGTGGGTAATATAATGTATATCTTCTTCATTTTATATAATTTTAGAAATCTCAAGTGGGTTTTTTGGGTGGGGGATGGGGTAGTTCCTAGGACTCATCTTTTGTTACTTTGGCTACAATCAGGGGTTTTCTTCCCGGTTCTTTCCTGCCGGTATACCCACCTGAACCACACAATTGTAAATACTTTATTTTATATTAATAAAATTCATGGCTTTGCCACTTTTTCCAAAACAAAAATAGAAAGTGATAAACAAACTCATATAACTTTAAAGAGGTGTTGGCCATTCTTAACATTATTGGAAAATAATAAATTAGGCATAAATTGCTAGAGATCTGCAATAGTCAGCAAAATAATATTTTAAAAATATTATACATCTAATCTCTAGAAAAATAATAAATAATATATTAAATATTTTGAGAAAAATAGTTATAGGATAGCTAATAAACATAAGAGTATTGGTAAGTGTGGAATAGTTGACATAAACATAAGGGGGTTATGAAGTATGCATTGGAATAAAAAGACAAAAAAAAAATGTATGAGACATAATAAGTGTTGAAATTGATTTGCATATAATTGAAGTTGATATAACTCCAAATAATTAGAAAAATATAAATATATACTAATAACAACTAATTTATAATATTATTTTTTACTATTTTTTTATTAAGAAAGTGTTATCATCTTATAAATTAAACTTAAAATAACAAATAAATTAAAAAATATATAAATCAAAGTACTTGTTTTATGAAAAAGAGTTAAAACAATAATTTTACCATTTTCACTGCTACATATTATTCAAAATAAAGACCGATCCTTATATTTCTCCTATCTCCATCCATATATTCATGCTATACTTATTGTGAAATCTATAAGTATTATACAATATCTTCTATATTTAAAAATTCTAATTATAATAGAAATATTCTAATTATCATATCAAAGAAGGTTTTTTCCTTAATCTACTCATATCAAATGTATGGTTTTTTCCTTAATACTTTATTTTTCATGTCTGTCTCAAAATGACGTAATACAATATTTTAAATGAAATTATTATTATTTTAAACTATAATTACCTACTCATGTTTCCCCTATTTCAATATATAAGAGTTGTTAATTTTAATTCTCAATATTTTTTAAATAAAACTATTGATATGAAAAATGGAAAGTGCGTGGGGAATAATGGGGATAATTTTAGAGTGGGTACTGTAGAAATAGCTGTGTTAAAATTGGGGGATAGGTTAAAAATACCAGGAAGCACTGATAAAAAAGAGATATTGGTGAGAAAAAGACTTTGACAAATGGAGAAATGCATTTAATGGATAAGATTGACTAAATCATCTTATCACTTACGAAATTTGATTCATTGATTTTGTAAAATAGGTAGTCCATCTTGGAAAATGGTCTCTTTTGGGGTAATGTGAAAACATGCTATTGGAATTCTTTGATTGTCTCATTGTATGCCAGAATCATACTTGAGAAGATGTGATAGAATACTCACCTCACTCCATCAATATTATACTTAGAAAGTATGGAGGCAAACAAAGGGGTTGATTGTAGAGTGCATCCAACAATGGAACTACCTTAAAATGGATAAGCTAAAAGACAAGAACCAATAAAGTTTGATGATACAAAAAGTAGCAGACAAACACTGATGCTATAAGTCATCACATCAAATAAAAATTAAGATTTTAATGTCCTCTTCAACATTTCTTCGGTGTACTTATTGCACACCAAGGTACAATCACTAGTAATAAAACATTTAATAATCTAATCTCTTTTTGAGATGGGTTTAGTTGAAAAGATAAATTGTCTACCACACAGAGATTGGATGGTCCCTCCACTACATTTCAATAATAATATAAAGCCTTTCCTATCTTCTTCAATGTCCAATATACTTTTGTTTGGCGTACTCACTTTAAGTAATTCTTTATCCAATACCATAGACATTGCCCTGAAGTGAATGTTTCATCATCAATGAATGCAATAATAGTTTCTCAGTATAAATACCAGCAATCGCACCTTAGTATGCAATGGGTACGTCGTAGAGTTATGTAAAGTTCATTTAATTATTTGTCCCTTTTTTTTTCACTCCCTCTCATCCTCTCTAGAACTCCTTATCTTTGTATCAATATATTTCACCCCCTTTCTACCTCTCTCTATCAATTTCTACCTCTATCTTTATTGTTATATCTCTCCCTCTCTCATTCTCTAGATTCTTTATATATTTACATCTCTCTCTCTCTCTCTCTCTCTCTCTCTCTCTCTCTCTCTCTCTCTCTCTCTCTCTCTCACACACACACACACACACACACACACACACACACACACACAAACACACACACACACACAAATTACCTCTCCATCTTTTCTTATCCCTATAACCCCCCCTCTCTATCTATCTTTATATATCACTTCTAATCTCTATCTTCAAAAATAAAACGGGTGCGTCTAAATAGTAAATTAAAATGCTAACCTTACAAAGATGACACTTTGTTTATTTCTTTAAATTCTCTTTTATAAGATATGGTTTAGCTTGCTGAATAGCCACAGGTCTAAAACACCAACTATAAAAAAAATAGTTTTGGTAAAACAAACAACAATTTAAAATAGTAGCAAAAACTAGAGATGCCCATCGACAATACCAGAGCATTAAGATCTAGGTTGCGAAAACCTAAGCCAAAATTAACTAGCTTACTCATGGAGACAAGGGGTCTAAGTACTTTTAAATACTTAAATCTAAAGATGCCAAGGAAATAATTGACTGTATTAAACCATAAACTATTGTCTAGCTTAGTGATGCAGGAGTATCTTGGGTCTTGAGCAATCTTGCATCACCAAAAAAATTTCCTATTTCATAGACCAGTCTGATGTTTGTTTTAGCACTAATTTTGCCATTGGTTTTATGCCTTGCATAGTTAATGCAGTATTGTAGACCTAATTGTGAACACTCTCCTAAGGGCGCATGTCATAATTCACTCGGAATTGAAACTTATCGCAATTCTCCTCGACCATCAATTTTTCGCTAGTTTCGCTCATGAAACATGTGGTATTTTAGCTTGCACAGTTGTGTGCAGGGAAATTGGATCTTGCATGGTTGGGGATCTATTCTTGGATATTGTGTGGACCTAAATCCTTCTTTGCATCATGTGTTGTGGTTTCTAGCTTTAGTTTTGGTTTCTTCTCCTTAGTGTAGACCTATAATGTATTAAATGCCTGACTAGCTGACTTGTGGCTTTGCTGGCTATATATTTGGAGCTTAGGTTGTTTTGTAGGGCATTGTTAGATATTACAAGGCTAGTAGTAGCAGTATCAAAAAAGAGGATATGCTCGTAATGATTCTAATTGCATAATTATTATTTTATAAGGCCTAAACCTGGAAGGCCTCATAGCGGGGCATGTTGAAGGATTAATGTAATTGTACTAGTGTTGCACCTAGTTTCTTGGCTTATATCTATTATGTTTTAACTAATCTCATGTGATGTTCATATTTCTTTCATTGTGTTACTCTTCGCAGGGCTTGCTAGTCAGTTAAGCAGTCTCAATTAACCCTGATTCTACCTTACCTTCCCTACCCTTGCATCAAGTGGTATCAGAGTGAAGTTCTTTCTTGTGGATTAGAGCATGGAGAACCATTTGGATTGGTTGTAGGGTGGTAGATCTGAGATCTGACCTATAACTTGCAGAAGGTTACGGTCTTGCTGGAACCTAACATTCAAGATGGTTTGAGGTAGAGGAAATGGCAATGCTATCATGGATATGTTGAGGCAGATTACAACTAGGCTTGAAGCTGTAGAGACAACCCCAGAGAAGAGGTGCACATCTTGAAGATGTTAGTGATGAAGAAGAGGTAGCACCTTATCCTTCACCTAAAGTTGAACAAAATGAGGAAAGACTCTTGAGAGTTTTGTCTAAGGCTAACTCTAGACCTACAGTTGAAGTTGCTTTCTATGATGGAAGACTTGAGATTGATGAACTTTTGGATTGGATCTCTGAGATGGATAAATACTTTGAGTATAAAGGTACTCCTGATAATAAGAAGGTGAAGATCACAGTCACAAAGTTGAAAGGTCATGCATCTCTTTGGTAGGATCATTTGTAAACTGAGAGACAAAAGAGAGGAAAAGAAAAGATCAAGACATGGATAAAAATGCTTGGAAAAATGAAGAAGTTTCTTCCAGCTAATTACCAAGTTAGTTTGATGAGGAAAATACAAAATTTGAGACAAAGGGAATTGAGTGTGAAACAATATACTGAGGAATTTTACAAATTTGATATTAGATGTGGACACGTGAATGATGAAGTTGAGAAAGTGGCTAGATACCTAAATGGTTTGAGGACACCTATTCAAGATGAGATCAGTTATGTGAAGATTGATAGTGTGGAAGAAGCATATCAATTTCCTTTGAAAGCTGAGGAAAGATTGACAAAAAGACATGATCAAAGACAAAGGGGAAGAGGTGGTTGTAGGGTAAAGAAGTTGAAGAATTGTCTAATGAACCTGAACATGGTGAGAACTTGATGCTAAGAAGAATCTTGTGTAATAAAGAAGTTGATGAAGAACCTATTTTGAAGAAAAAAATTTTCAAAACCAGATGTAAGATCGCTGACAAATGTTGTAAGGTAATCATCGATAGTGGAAGTTATGATAATTTGGCATCCAAAGACTTGGTTAACAAATTGCAGTTGCAAGATTGAGAAATCCTAAGCCTTACCATATTGCTTGGATCTAGAAGGAGCATAAACTACTTGTAAGTGAACAATGCCTTGTTAAATTCAAAATTAGGAATTATCATGATGAAGTCTTGTGTGATATTATGCCTATGGATTGTTGTCATATTCTTTTGGGTAGACCTTGGTAGTATGATAGGAAAGCTTTGCATGGTGGTAGATTGGATCAATACACTATTTGGATGGATGGGAAGAAACAAGTATTATTTCCTTGGGTAGAAAAGTTTGATGAAGGTCATTGTACTATAGTAAGAGTATGCTTGGTTGATGGTAAAAATTTTGCAAGAGAATTGAAAGAACAAAATGTTTGTTTTTCTTTAATTCCAAGGCAAAATGAGAAACAAGATGAGTTAGAACATGCACATGAGGCTAAGCCTTTGTTGACTGAATTTCATGACATTATTTCTAATAATGTACCTGATGGTTTACAGCCCATGAGAAGTATAAGTCATTGTATGGATTTGATATCGGGAGATAGTTTTCCTACTAAAGCACCACATAGGTTGACACTGGATGAAAAGACTAAATTGAATAGAAAAGTGCAAGAATTGCTTGAAACAGGATTAATTAGGAAAAGTTTGAGTCCTTGTGTAGTACCTATTGTGTTAGCACCTAAAAAGAATGGAGAATGGAGAATGTGTACTGATTCTGGAGCCATAAATAAGATCACAGTGAAGTATAGATTTCATTTTCCTAGGATGGATGACATAATGGATAGTTTGAGTGGAGTAGGTTATTTCACAAAGATTGATTTGAAAAGTGGATATCATCAGATTAGGATCAGAGAAGGGGATGAATGGAAAACTGCTTTTAAGACTAATGCAGGTTTTTATGAATGGTTGGTTATGTCTTTTGGTTTGACTAATGGACCTAGTACTTTCATGAGGCTGATGAATGAAGTTCTGAAAAGATTCTTGGGTAAGTAATTGTATATCTTGATGACATTTTGATATTCAGTAAGAGTAAGGAAGAACACCTTGAGCATATCAAACAAGTATTGCAGAGATTGAAGGAAGAAAGGTTACTGATTAACTTGAAGAAATGTTCATTTATGAAAGAAGAGATTGTGTATCTTGGTTTTGTAATTTTAGCTGATGGATTGAAGATGGACCCTGAGAAAGTAAGAGCTATACTTGATTTTCCTACACAAGAGAATGTTAGAGAGGTAAGATCATTTCATGGATTGACAAGTTTTTATAGGAAGTTTATAAAAAAATTTAGTTCTATTTATAATGTTATGACTGAAACCATGAGAGGAGATAAAAATGATTTCAAATGGACACATGGAGCACATAGGAGTTTTGAAACATTGAAACAAAAGATTGCAGAATTACCTACACTTGCTTTGTCTGATTTCAGTAAAGTATTTCAAGTTGAATGTGATACTAGTGGAAGTGCAATTGGAGCTATTTTGAGTCAAGAAGGAAGATCTATATCTTTCTTTAGTGAAAAGTTGAATGATGCAAAGAGAAAATATTCAGTCTATGACCAAGAATTCTATGCTATTGTTCAAGCTTTAAAGAAATGGAGACATTATTTGATGCCTAAAGATTTTGTGTTGTATACTCATCATAAAGCTTTATAGTATTTGGGAAGTCAAAATAAATTGACTCAAAGACATATGAACAGCGTGTTGAGATCTTGCAGAATTTTTCCTTTTCATTGAAGCATAAAACTAGATAGTCAAATCAGGTTTTTGATTCCTTGAGCCAAAGAAGAAGTTTACTGACAGAGATGAGAGTTGAGGTACTTTCCTTTAATGATTTGAAGTGTTTGTATGAGACTAAAATTAATTTTTTAGAATGTTGGAAATATTGTAAGGAACAAATAGTGAGTGATAAGTGGACTGATTATTTCATTCAAGAAGACATGTTTTTTAAAGCAGTTTAGATGTGCATACCTAGAGGATCTATAAGAGAGAACATAATGAAGGAGAAACATAGTGGTGGACTTTTTGGGATTGATAAGACAGTGAAATTGATTTCAAAAAGATACTTTCGGCTACAAATTTATAGAGATGTAAAGAGAATGGTAAGAGGTTGCAGAATTTGTCAAGTAGGAAAGGGGACTAGTTAGAATTTGGGAATGTATACACCTTTACCTGTACCTGATACACCTTGGGAAGATGTGAGTATGTACTTTTTTCTTGGATTTCTTAGAACTCGGAGAGGTAATGATTCTATTTTGGTAGTGGTTGATAGATTTTCTAAGATGGCTCATTTCATACCTTGAAAGAAGACATCTGATGCATTACGTGTAGCTGGACTTATTCTTTAAGAAAGTTTTAAGATTACATGGGTTACCTAAATCTATTGTTTTAGATAGAGATACTAAGTTTATTGGTTACTTTTGGAGAACACTTCAGAAAAAGATGAATATTGACTTGAAGTTTAGTTCTACATTTCACCCTTAGACAGATGGACAGACTGAAGTTGTGAATAGAAGTTTGGGAAACTTGTTGAGATGTTTAGTTGGAGATAATCATGTTGGTTGGGACTTAGTTTTGGCACAAGAAGATTTTGCATAAAATAATTATGTGAATAGAAGCACTAAGAGGACAACCTTTGAGATTGTTACTAGATTTCACCCTAAAGGAACTATAGAGTTGAGAGATTTACCTACTAAGACTAGAAGAAGTGTTGAGGATGAGAATTTCATAGTATACATGAGGAATTTTCATGATGAAGTGAAGAGGAATTTAGAGGATAGTAATCTAAAATATAAACAGAGCACAAATAAGAGAAGGAGACATAAATCTTTTGGAGTTGGAGATGAGGTTATGATTCATTTAAAGAAGAATAGATTTCTAGTTGGTACCTACAACAAGCTGAAAATGAAGAAGTTTGGACCTTGTTCGATTCTAAAGAAGTCTAATAATGGAAATTCTTATGAAGTGGAATTACGAGAGGACATGGATATATCACCTATATTCAACATTGCAGATATCTTTGAGTATTTTGAATCAAATGATGAGATGGAAGATGATCTGAATTATCCTAAGAAGAACAAAGACAACATTGAGAAGATCTTGAATAGCAGAGTAAGTAAGAGTACAAGAGGAAAAGACTACATGGAATACCTAGTTGAGTGGAAAGATAAGATGGTTGAAAATAGTTCATGGATTACACAAGCTAAGTTGGATCTTTATGATTCCAGTCAGATTTTGAGAAGTCCCTAATGTGGACATTAGTTCTTTTGTTACCCTAGGTGTCTGATGCAGGAGCATCTTGGGTCATGAGCAATCTTGCATCACCAAAAATATTCTATGTTTCCTTTACCAGTCTGATGTTTGTTTTAGCATTGATGTTGCTATTGGTTTTATGACTTGTGTAGTTAATGTAATATTGTGGACCTAATTGTGAACACTCTCCTAAGGGCACATGTAATAATTCACTTGGAGCTAAAATTTATCACAATTCTCCTTGAGCATCAATTTTCTGCCAATTTCGCTCATGAAACGTGTGATATTTTGGCTTGCATAGTTGTGTGCGGGGAAATTAGATCTTGCACAGTTGGGGATATTTTCTTGGATCTTGTGTGGACCTAAATCCTTCTGCACATCATGTTTTGTTGTTTCTAGCTTTAGTTTTGGTTTCTTCTCCTTAGTGTGGAGCTATAATGTATTAAATGCCTAACTGGCCGACTTCTGGCTTTGCTGGCTATGTATTTGGAGCTTAGGTTGTTTTGTAGGATAGTGTTAAATATTTGAAGGCTAGTAGTTGGAGTATCATAGAAGAGGATATGCTTGCAATGATTCTAATTGCACAATTATTATTGTATAAGCCCTAAACTTGAAAGGCCTCACAACCGAGCATGTTGAAGGATTAATGTAATTGTTCTAGTGTTGCACCCAATTGCTTGGTTCATATCCAATGTGTTTTAACTGAATCCATGTGATGTTCATATTGCTTCCATTGTGTAACTCTTTGTAGGACTTGTTAGTCAGTTAAGCAGTCTGAATTAACCCTGATTTTGCCTTACCTTACCGGCCCTTGGGTCACTTAGTTGCATGCTGATAAGTGTGATGAATATTTAGTTGACACAATATCTTTAGGTAGAGAGATCAAAGATAATATAACTAAACAATCAAGTATATAATATTTAATGAGAAAAAATATGATCTCTTATTGTTTAGGAGTGTGGGGCCATATATTCTTAGAACTATAAACCAAATGAGATTCATGCTGACATAATTAATAACAGAGTTCATTTGGAGGTCAATCAGGGCAAGGAGATTCATGCCGACATAATTATTTTAATAGTGTGCAATGGGTATGCAGAAGAGGGTTAGATGGTAAATTAAAAAATAGTCTATTTTTTTCTTATATTTGTGTAGAAAAGATAATGTCAACTAAAATATGCATCCACCTATATAGCTTTAAACATAAATAAATAAAATATTTGAATTGGAAAGATACTCCGACCATAACCAACAATCTTTTGTTATAGTTCTAATATATAGAAATAGACAGAGAGCTGAAGGGAAGGATAAATATAGAGAGAGCTGGGGATATATATATA